>RCUC01171200.1:0-15477 GCA_003697995.1 Taxidea taxus jeffersonii | reverse complement strand
TCATGACCTGGGCCGAAGGCCGAGGCTTTAACCCACTGAGCCACCCAGGCGCCCCAAGATTATGGGTTTCTAACGTTAGAATATCAAAAGCAGGAGCTCCGGCAGAGGCCTCAGGCACGGCAGGACCGTGGCTCCCACATGCCCCCGGGGCCGGGGAAAGGGGCTACCTGGCCGCGTTTTACCCCTCACGCTCCGTGTCAGGTCACAACTGAATGTGTTCGCTGCTGTTTGAGAATCCATGCTTCCCTCTTGCAAACAAGGCAGCAGGGAAAGTAGGGCAGGCAGCTTCCTGTCCCAGCCGTCAAGGAGATTAGGGATCAGCGGGCCCTGTACGCTCAGCCCCCTCCCCACTACTGAGTCCCGGGGGCCACACAGGGCCGGGTCGCGTCTCTGAAGGCCGAGAACCACTCCAGGGGGAGCATCAGTTTCCTCAGAGGAAAGACTCGAGTCAGTGAAGGGTAATATTTAAGAATCCCATGCTCGTGATCCTAAATGGGAGACACTGTGAGGGGACATCATTGGCCCTAACGATGCAGCTAAATAGGCAGCAAAAGCTAATTAATCCGGCACCAAAGATGAAAGATCCCAGGACACCCACAGAGAAGGACATTCTGGTACCATACAGCTGACCAGGGTTCTCAAGCAAAACATGCACATTTCTGGGTGAAGACTGCTGACCAGCCACACACGTCCCTGGCTGGAGGCCACCGAGAGGGCCAGTGGGCAGGAGGAAACCAGTCCGTGGGACAGGCGTGAGCCGGGTGGTCGGACCCGGCGGCACGGACCCCGCTGCCAGCCTGGAGGGGGGAGGTGGAAGCAGCCGGCCAGTCCACTCACCTGGGTTTCTGCCTCTGGCCCCGCATCCTGGAACCACCTGGGTGGTCATGAAGCTGCTCTGTGGGGCTTTAGCTACAAAGAACATTTTCAAAACCAAAGATTCTTAGAAAGTGAGAAGCGGGAGGAGTGCTCAGCTCCACCATGAGGGGACTGGGCCCCGAACCAGCGTTTGCTTGCTCACCTCGGGAGCCCCCAGACCCGTTCCTCAAAAGTCAGAAACGTGCCTCACCCCGTTGCCTCCCTCCTCCCCGACCGAGGGCTTGGCACCCTGTCTACCACACAGCAGGGGCCCCAGCTAAACGAGGCCACGAGACTGGAAAGGAGCATCTGTGCCTTGTTCTGCATTTTGCGTGAAATCAATTCCTCCCACGGGTGCAAAACACTGCTCGTTCCCAAGCGCCCCATGGAATCCGAGCGCACGAGAGCCTCTGGGCGGGAGGTCCCTTCTGTACCTTGTCTCCCAGATGGGCTCTGCTTGGGCCACCAGGCTTGTCTCCGCCCGTGAACCACCTGCCTCCCTGCCACCTTCTCCTTCGGTCTCCGCTAAGCCGCGCAGTCCCCCAGCCTGAGGACCCCCGGGAGCCACACGTGGCCCCTCAGCTGCTGGATGTTCCAGGGCTGCGGTGTGTGCATCAGGCTCTGCCGCACACCTGCGCCTCACGGTCCTGCACACACTCCGCTGTGCTGCGGCCCTTCTTCCCACCCAGGGGCCCCTGCACTCTCTCCAGGTCATCCATTCGGCGCCTAGCATGTCTGCTCGGCTCCAGGCCCTGCTTTCAGGGCTGAGGATGCCACAGCGAGCCCATGAGACCAAGGCCCCAGGCTGTGAGCCTGTGTTCTGGGTGGGGTGGGGCGCCAACGGGCAGGTGCCCGTTAGGGCGTGGTAAACGCTTGGGTACCCCGTGAGCATGTCGGGGAGGGGTCCACCTTTCACACGGGCCCAGGAAGACCTGCCTTTCCTTCAGTGACCTGCAGAGAAAGGGGAGCAGCTGGGCAGCTGTCCGGGCTGCAGAAACTCAGCAGAGGGAACAAAGATAGCCCGCAGCTGGAAAGGCCCCAGGCTTCTTGGGAAAGTGAGGGAGCAGAGGAAGGCAAGAGGGGTGCAAGATAAGGAGGACTGGGAGGCATAAGGGAAGGCCCTCCTGGAGGTAGGGCCTTGTAAGGACAGAAACAACACAAATAAGATCGGACTTTGGGGCGCCTAGTGGCTCAGTCAGTTAAGCAGTGTCTGAGTCTTGATCTCGGCTCAGGTCATGGTCTCAAGATTGTGGGATCCAGCCTTGTGTGTGGCTCATGCTGGGCCTGGAACCTACTTAACATTCTCTCTCTTCCCCCCACCTCTAAAAAAAAAAAACGAAAGAAAGAAAGATCTGGCTTCTTCTGGAAGCGAGACAGGAGCCACTGCGGGGCCTGGAATAGGCGGGGTTGGACTGTGTTTCTGCTCCAAAGGGACAGATGAGGCCGCCATGCAGAGAGGAGACGCTGGGGGGGGGGGGGGTCAGGCAAGAGGCCACTTCACTGGAAGTGGGGAACAGGAGGGGACAGTGTTGGTGGGGAGAGCTCCCATTCTGATATGTTTGGCAGGTAGAGCCCAAAGAACTTGCTGATAGATGGGGAGCAGAGCCCGTGAGAGAGCCAGCTGAGTCCTGGAGGTTGTGGGAATTCTGGACATACGACCGAGGGGGTGGCCTGGCTGCTGCTGCAGGGGGAGCGCTGGGGGAGCCCATCAGCCATCCCAGAGGAGGTCCTGAGGACTCAGCTGCAGCTATAAACCTGGGAGCCGAGGGCCCAGGGCAGCATGAGGCCAGATGAGTCCTCAGGGAGCATGCATGAGGCCCCAAGGCCACGAGGCACGAGGAGGGGAGGGAAGGGGTCTAGGTAGGGAGGCTGAGAGGAGGGACTGCATGAGCTGTGGGCACCAAGACCTGCTCTCGGGCTTTGGCAATGGCCGGCCAGAGGGCTCCTTGACAGGAGGGAAGTGTTGGGAGTAGGTTCCGGAGAGGATGATGAGAGAGACAGGAGGACGGAGAACAGACAGCTCACCAAGGCACCAAGATGAAAGGGGAAGTGGAGGCATGTCAGGGGGCATAGGTGGCCTGGGGAGACCGCTCTGCCAGGAAAGAGATGACTGGCCTCCCCAGCTGGCTTGAGGGCACCGAGGACACTGTGACAAGTGGCACCCCAGTAACTCCAGCTGATAAAGCTTTATGACAGTCATGATTCCATTATTCTTTTTCCAAAGCAAGTCAGCTGCAGACCTGGGAGCCCCATCGGGTCAGCAAGGTCACCCCGGAAATCGGGGGCCCCAGCACAGACCATTGGAGCGTTTTAGAGCACTTAGGGGCAGGGGTCCCCACGGATAAACTTATTTGCAGACTCACGGGGACAGCACAGGCTAGAAAACAACGTACCCCGGCCCCTTATTTTCTGAAACCCAGGCATTCTTTCCCAGGGCTGATCAACGCTCACACTCCCTGTGTCACGCGTCCACTCCCGGCTCTGATGGGCTCCGCGGCCGGGGTGCAGCCAGGGCAAAACAGACCAGACCCCTGGCCTCGGCAACAGAGGCAGAATGGGTCCAGTTAAGGGGTCGGTGGCCACCCCACACTCTAGCCGAGTGCCAGGCAGGATCAGGCAGACGGGCACGGGCTCCTCTGCAGCCCGCAGTCGCCTCAGCGTGCTGGAAAGCCCGGCCTGTCCTACAAGTGCCCGCCGACTGGGGCCCAGTCTGGAGCTGGATCTAAGGATGCCGGCGCGCCACCCCCAGCTGGATTTACGAGCTGTGATTCTGAGACAAACTGCTAATGGCTCGGGACACAGCTAGCGGGCAGCATCAGCTCTGACCACCTTTCCAAATGACGTCTGTCACTCAATCTGCAGACGCCATCAAGTTCCTCCCGCGCATAAGGTTCTCTGCAAAGCAGCTGGGAAGGGAGGAAGTCAGGACAAGAAAGCTTGCCACCTCCAGGAAATAAACACCTGAGAATATCGCCGCCATCCGAAGTGACAGAAAGACCGAAATGTGTCAGAGCTAAACAAACGTGCGATGAGGCATAAGGACGAAGGGAAGGTTGCTACTCCCTGGGGAGAGAGGGGCTCCTGGAGCGCCAGCGAGGAGACGGGATGAGGGCTGGGCACACAGAATGGGCGCAGTGGGAAGCGGATGAACAAAGATATGGAGAGAGAAAAGCAAGGGGCTTGCTTAGGGAAAGACAGTCTCGAGGGCAGTGACGAGGCTGGACGGTGTCCTGCAGGCAGCGGCGAGAGCTTCGGCTGCCAGGGGCAGAGTCAGGCTTTGCCGAGAGCCATGTACCACCTGGGGCAGGTCAGGGAGGGGAGATGCTGGAGGTGTGGGGCCTCAGGACTCCGCAACCTGGGGAGGGCAGGAAAGGGGCAGGGCTCTGACACCCCGATGTTCACTGGTCCCCTGGCTGGGAGGCGGGACCAGGGCGGGGACGGAGCAAGGACCAGGGACAGCAGCAGGCCTGGGGGTCCTAAGACAGGCCTGCTGCCGCCCCCGTCCCCTTTCTTCCTGGGGGTGGATCTGCTGCTCTTTTCCCAATTCCAGCACTCAGTTATTTTTAATTTTTCTTTTTAGGTAGCACAAGTTCCAAGTGACCCACTCTCTCCTCTGAGAATATCTTTAGCCAAACCCGATTTTTGACAGGAAACGCTCTCCTTTCTGCTATTTGTGGCTCTGGATCGTCCAGAAGCCCGGACTTGACTCTTCCATTTAGAGGACTGGCTTGACTCGCAGGTGGCTACGTTCCTGTTACGGAAGCTAAGGCCGCGCGGGTCCCACCGTTAAGATATGCTTTGCACTCACAAAAATGCTATTTTACAAACGCCTCCCTGGATGGGAGAAAAAAGCATGTGCTTTCCGTGTTCCTTCTGCGTCTGTACTGAAGCTAGTAAACCGAATAAATACTACAGCTGACCGTGGAACACGGGGGAGTTCGAGGCGCCGATCCCCTCACAAAGCTCCCTCTAACTTTGGACTCCCCCCAACCTAACTACTAGGGGTCACCGCTGAGCACACGCCTCCCCCAACAGGGCCCGCAGATTAACACGGACTGCGCGTGTCAGTGCATCGTCAAGTCAGCGAAGGGGGAGAATATGACAGGAAAATCACAAGGAAGAGATAATACACATACACACTGTCCCGTCTGTGTTGAAAACAATCCAGACATAGGTGGACCCGTGCAGTTCAAACCTGCGCTGCTCACGGGCCTGCCGGTCGTAACCACCACCAGCCTTTATTAAGTCTTCCCTACGTGCCGATTGTTCGCCCCGTATTATCTCATTTAATCCACCCCCTCCGAACCCCTGTACAGACGGGGAGGCTATAAGGCCCGGGGTGGGGCCAGGTGAGGACAGCCACAGTGTTCTAGAGGGTATCACCATCATCTACTCAGCAGAAGTGACGAGAACAGCTGAGTGGAGAAAGGAAGAGAAAGATCGGGTCCACGGGCCACTGTCTCAGGGGAGAGGCCGAAACCACTCGAGCGGGGAAGAACAAATTTATCAGAGGCCACGGGGCGGGGCCAGGCAGGAGGAGAAAAGATGGAGAGGGAGGAGAAGGTCCAGGACTGATGTGGGGAAGCAAACACACCCAGGCCTCAGGCGACAGGGGCAATCCGAGATTCAGGAAGGCCCTCCCAGAAGCCCTGGCTGTCAGCGTGGGGAGAGTCATCTGGGAAGCACTTGACTCTGCAGATGCCTGGGCCCGCCCCGGACTTATTGGAGGCTTCTCGGGGTGGGGCCTGGCCTCTGCCCACACTCGGCACTCTGGCCCCAGCACGGATTTGGGGGGGGGGGCATGAACCCAGGAGGGGACTTAGAACCCAGGAGGGGACGCCCAGGCGGGCGTCCAGTGTTCTTGAGAGGCTGGGGAATGGGGTGAGAGGGCATAGTCGCTGGGTGCACTGAGACAAAAGCCCCCTCACTGGGAGTTTCTGGGAGCCTCGAATCAGGAGAACCCCCAGGGCATTTGTGTCAAAATGCAGGTCCCCAGGCCAGGGCCCAGACCTGCTCATCACACCCTCCTGGAGAAGACCCAGGAGTCTGTGCTCCTAACAGGCAGCAAGATGATTGCTGAGGGACAGACAAGTTCAGGAAACCGGGTGAGCAGTCCCCCGCCACGTCCCGCCTTCTCGTCTTGGAGCAGAGACAGTTTTTATCCGGCACCAGATGTGATCGTGAACACAAGAGCCCTACCACAGACAACCCCACGCCCCTCCTCTCATGCTCTAGAGGTCCGGGACAGGCAGTGGTGAGGCGACCGGCATCACCCGGGTCAGCCCCTGTGTCGAGGGCCCCGCAGGTCCACCCCTCACGGAAGCTCTGGAAGTTGCGGTCGGGGCTGACCATCCAGAACAGAGCTCTGGCTGCCCCCGACACCCTTCCCCGAGAGCCTGTAAACTTCCTTCCTCGCCTGGTTTCTGGGGTCTTCCACAGGGTTATCAAGAGGACAACAATAATTAACTTTAAGAACAAGGTTCTCCGTCATCTAGTTTGTAAGTAGTTAGCATGACATGGCACTGGCTGCTCATTTAAGGATGCTGGGCAACAGTGGGCACTGCTGGGAATAGCGTTCCAAAGCAGGAAACACTCTGGGTGCCGGGTCTGAGCGCGGTTCACTGTTCCCAGCTGTGGCCTCTTCCCCAGGGCCGCACGTTCACCTGGTCCAACTGGGGGGGGCGGTGGGCATCTGCATTGTTGAGGGCCCTGGCGATCCCAGAGGCAGCAAGGATGAGGCCACAATCCACGGCCTCTCAGGAAAGTGGACAGACGGACACTATGGGAAGGATGAGCTGGGCAGCCGGAGCCGCAGGGATGGAGCAGGGCTCACCTGCGTGGTCCCCAGACTCCGGACAGCTGGGCTGCCCTGCACCCCCGGGGGCAGGGCCAGCCTTCAGAGCAGTGGCTCCAGGGGAGGGTCTGTAAAGCATGGCATGGGTTGGGGGGGTGACACCACAAAGGAGAGGAGCCCAGGACACGCGGACCACTCAATTCCATGTTATTGGGGAAAGCAGTCAGCAGGAAGCTCGTGGATGGGCCCAGGGCAGAGGCCAGAGCGAGCCGTGAGGCTCAGGGAAGAGGGACAGGCCGAGGCGCGAACCGCAGACTCCCCGCATCTCTGACAGGGACCTTGGCTGCCGGAAGGGGACGCACCAATGCCTCCGAGTCCCGGGGAAACAACGCCAGGAAATGCTTTACACACGCCAAGGCCAGAAAAACTACTCCTGAGCCCCCCACAGAGACTGTCTCCCCAGTCACTTCTCCCTCTCTCCTACAGCAGCTCCAGAGTGTGACTGATGCGTCTGGCCAGCTAGACCCACCAGCAGACGCGAGCGGTGGGTGCCGCTTCCTGGGAGCCCCCCCGGCCTTCCGGGCTGGAACGCTGGTGCCACCACGAGCCCCCCACCACCAAAATTGGGCCGCCCCAGGAACAGCAGACCGGGCATAGGGAGCCTGGGTCGCCAACACCGGCGAGCTTCCCGATGAGCCCTGGACATCTTACAGCTTCGTCATCCCATAGGACGCAGCTGTCGTCTGTCTGGTGGGAGCCACTGTGTGGGGCCTGCCCGAGGAAGCTACCGGAAAATGGGAACTCTGTGAGGAATACCAGCACAGGGCAGCGCAGGGAACGAGCCGTCCAGCTCGCGGGGGGCGGAGGGGGCCCTCTCCAAGGAAACGCATCCTGCACGGCTGTCGGGCAGGCGTAACTGTACCGAGAGGCATTCCACGGGGGACCGGGGACTGGCTGTTCGGCGCCGGCGGGAGACGCGGCGATGGGACGAGTCTGCAGCTGGCCCACCGAGCGACCCCCGGGGGGACAGAGCCACAAGCCAGAAGCACAGCCAGAGCTGCGGCCCCCACGAAGCGAGGACGGGGGCAGCTGCATTTTGGCAAAAGCCATTCTGGACCCTTCCGTAGGATACCTTGGTTTAAAATAATAAGGTTTGTTAAAGCGCCAGAGAAACGCCCAAGGCCAGCAGAGGTTCAGAAGTGCAGAATTCACGGCGGGACACGTCCTCCAGCCTGCCCTGAGCCATGCCAGGCGACCCCCGGGGAGCCCCCGCCATCGTGGCGCGCGGGCCGTGCTGAGCAGCGACGCCCCCTTCCGGCCCGCGTGGGAGAGCGGCGTGGGAGAGCCGGGAGAGCCGCGTGGGAGAGCCGGGAGAGCCGCGTGGGAGAGCGGCGTGGGAGAGCCGCGTGGGAGAGCGGCGTGGGAGAGCCGCGTGGGAGAGCCTCGTGGGAGAGCCGGGAGAGCCGCGTGGGAGAGAGGCGTGGGAGAGAGGCGTGGGAGAGCCGACAGAGGGCCAGGCGGGGAGCGCCCCGAGGGAGACAGCAGCAGCAGAAGAGGAGAACGAGACCTTGAGGACGACAGATCAAATGGACAAAACTAACCCCTTCCCACCCAATTACCGAAAAGCGGTATTTCATGATATAAATAAAATTCAACCCAAAACACACCTGGGACCACAGACATGCCTACAAACAGAAACCATGAAAAGTCCTTTTTCTATTTCCAGCAAGTGTTTTATTACTAATATCGGTCGTTTGAGATGTGCTTCCCTGAATTCTTCAATGACCTGAGTTGTCGTCATTGTGGCGTCTCTGGGTTGGCCCAGGTGTGCCACTGTGCCATCTGCAAAGACAGACAGACTTCCCTCCTTTCTGACGGCGCCGGGGCCTCTGAGTGTCCCTCTGGACCATCAGTTCCTCTCCTTGCTGAGTGTTTATCAAGGACGGGCATCGGAGAGAGTTTATAATCCGGTCCTCACTGTGGCATGAACCTAAACACCACCCCCAGTACCTGCCAGGTCACCGCTTTGAGGACACAACCAGTAGTGGGGGAGCAGTGGGGACGGGAGGCCAGAAGAGGAGGAAGGGACCTGCGTGGCTTCACTCAGGACTCAGAGAAGGCAGAAGCCCAAAGCCCGGCTGGAACTCACGCCGAGAGCCTGAAACCACAACCACAGGGACGCAGACGGCCCTCCTTCCCGGCACAGGGATCAAACATCCCCTGTGTCCTCTGGCTCGCGCCCTGCAGCTCCTGCTTCCCTCCGTGAATCCCTGCACAGCTTGTCCGCACACCCAGGACAGGACAAAAGACCCAGCCCGGGACTGCAGTCCTGCCTCCCATCTGGGGCTGCCCACCCGCCCCACTTCAGCATGGTCAGCGGCCGCGGCCGCTGGGCTGCAAGGTCGACACTGTCCGGTGTGCAAAAGGCACAGAAAACAGGATGGGGCAAGAGTCTTTCAGAGACATAATCACGGCCCAGCATTACTGGATAAAAGCCGAATTGGCCTCCATCTCAGCTCACGGTTTTCTGCGCTTGGCATTACTGAATTACAGGTTAGAGAGGACGTTGACGGGAACGCGGGCAGATGCCACTCGCATCGAGGGCATCCTCTCTGTGGGAAACCGCCGTGAAATCACAGGTCTCGCAGGTGTTTTCAGCGTGGCATTTATTCTGCTCACTCGCTCCTGGTGAGCTACTAGGTGCTATTTAGAGATGACTGCGTTTGGGGAAAATATTTGGCTTTTTTTTTTTTTTAACTTGTGGGCACAAAAACCTCTACTAAAATAGGCATTAAATACCACAAAGCCAACATAAATGTTCCTTAAACGCGCTTCTTAAAGAAACATGCCTACTTCAAAGGAAGCAGCTCAGGCTATGTAGTGGAGCATGGGTTCTAGATCTGCACCAATTCCCTCACTCACGCTGTCCAGCACGTGCCCATGGGAGACCAGGCAGTGTGGAGATGCTCCCCTCTCCCAAACTTCCAACATATGGACAAGACAAGCAAAAATGGGGGCGCCTGGGTGGCTCAGTGGGTTAAGCCCCTGCCTTCAGTTCAGGTCATGATCCGAGAGTCCTGGGATCGAGTCCCACATCAGGCTCTCTGCTCCGCGGGGAGCCTGCTTCCTCCTCTCTCTGCCTGTGATCTGCCTACTTGTGATCTCTGTCGAATAAATAAATAAAATTTTAAAGGCATTTTAAAAGCAAAAATTCTGATGCAGCTTCACAGATTTCAGGAGGAATGGAGCTCAGTGAGGCTGAAAGTGATGGGGTCTGGGCTCTGGATGGGGAGCTCAGAAGAGGGGCTGCCTCCCACTTCCAGGAGGCAGGCAAGGGCTGGTGAGGAAAAAGAGACAAGCAAGCTTATGGGGCCACAGCTGTCCTTGGGGTACAAAGATGCTCTGACCACCACTGCAGGCGTGAGCCTGGGCAGTACCAGTGTCATGGGTAAGATCTAAGTTAATCAGATTAAAGGTCATTGCAGCCAACGTTTAGTTGGAGGAGAAAAACAATAGTTAAATTAAAAAAAAAAGACAAAAACACCAAAGAGAATTAGCTAAAAAAAAGAAGCGAACTTTAAAAATATTTCTCAAATCAGGGACGCCTGGGTGGCTCAGTTGGTTAAGCGGCTGCCTTCTGCTCAGGTCATGATCCCAGCGTCCTGGGATCGAGTCCCACATCGGGCTCCTTGCTCGGCAGGGAGCCTGCTCCTCCCTCTGCCTCTGCCTGCCTCTCTGTCTGCCTGTGCTCTCTCTCTCTCTCTCTAATAAATAAATAAAATATTTAAAAAAAATAATAAAAATAAAAATAAAATAAAAATATTTCTCAAATCAGGGTGTACTCTCTGACTCCGACAGGCCCAGGACCTGTTATCCCATATTCCTCAATGTGGATGTGACCTCTTGCTCATGGAACTTGCCTCAGGAGAACACCTGCTCGACACTGTGTGAGGTCCTAGAGCCTACCCAAAGTAAGATCGAGCCCTGCCCAGAGCCGCCCTGGGTAGAAATAGCAACATAACCCTGCACAGAGTGGTACCATCTGAGCTGGGTTTTGGAGGATGAATAAGAGTTTTCTGAGAGGCAAAGAAAAGAGAGCTTGGTACTCCCGGCCTTGGATGCAAGAGCTTAAATGAATGGCACTGTGCCCATGCTTACTGTTTTCTCTAAATTGCAAATAAATAAATAAATAAATCCATCCCCCACTGAAGTAAAAAGTGTCACTCTATGAACCTGGGGCTAAGTCCCCTATATTTCCCGAGCCGGGAACTTCAAGGTCTACGTTGTTTAAGGTGGAATCTGACCAGAGGAAGAAATAAATGAGAACGTCAGAGCCAAAAACAGGCTTGTGCAGCCCTGCTTCGGTAACGGGTCACACTGTTACTCTCTGGTGACATCACTGTCCCAAAAGGCCCTGCCCCAACCTGCGGCCACTACACACCTCGTGGTTCTCAGCTCCCAGGGTTGCGTGTGTCCCTCTATCAGGATAGCCATCCATCCGACTTTCATTTCCAATTTTAAAAACAGGCGCCAACTGTATCTCAGCAATTTATCATGCAGCCTCTTAAAAGTTTAAACTTCTGCTTCATCAAACACCAGAGCCTAAACCGGGTCAGATGGCCGCCTGGCTCTGGGGAGACAGAGACGGGAGCGAGCAGCAGCCGCTGACTCCTTACCTCCGTGCACAAAGCCATGCAGGGTGCAGTCGGAAGGTCCCACCAGGTGGATCAGGCTGGACTGGCTGTAGCTGACCGTGTTAGGCTCTGGAACGGCAAAGGAGAAGGATTAGGCCGTGGGACAGCTCGATGCCCGCGACCGAGCACCACGACATCTGCGCAGCCGCCGAGAGCATCCAGGTACTGGCCGCTCGGGTGAGAGCTCTCCAAGGACAACTGCGGTCTCCATGTGCTCCGGTCCGTGAAAGGAAAGGCTTCCGGGGGCTCATCGGCCCCTCTGTTAGCAGGTCATGGTGTTCATCCCTGGGGACACCACTGTGCGCAGTGAGGCCCGCTCCCGAGACACAGGCAGCCAGGCACCACCTCGGGGCGACACGCTCCCAGGGCTGCGGTGACCCTCCGTCAGTCCTCTGACTGTCACTCCCAATTCTGTAACAATCACGGACACAGCAGCACCGCCCCACCAGCACGCCAGCCCCAGGAACACAGCGTGGACACAGTGCTGGCGCAGGGGACCCATGGTTTGCTCTCCGGCCACTGGCCCACAAGGTACTACCTCTAACCCCAACGGGAACCACACGTAATCCAAGACCCCGCACCCTGAGGTCAGGCAGTGGCTGGACAGGTTTGGGGTGAAATGTCCCACGTGGGCGTGGGAAGGAAACAGGACGTGGTGGTCAGCGGGCAGGACTGGGCAGCCCTTCCGCCTTCTCCACGCACCCCAGACCACACTGCCCGGCCTCCTCGGCAGGCCGCCTTCCCGCCAGAGGGGCGCGAGCGGAACGTGACCTGCTTTCAGCCCGACCCATGCGAACCCCAGATGGGGGAGCCCCCTGACCTGTCCCCTTCCGAGGTAACCCCAAAATCTACCTGTCCAAGACACACAGCCACGAGTCGGCCCCACCTGCAGGACACCCCCTGATCAGGAAAGCAGGTTTGGACCTCACGGGAAATAAACCTCGACAAGGTCGGGCACTGGGGTCCCAGGGTTCCGCAGCCGCGGCAGCTGCCACGACACTGGCTGGCAGGACACCTAATGTTTGGGTCTCAATATCACGGCAGTGCCCAGAGCGCAAGTGAGGTCCCCAGGGCAGCAACGGGAGAGCGACACGGCTATGAACGTACCCAGAACCCCTCTCTCCCGTGTTTCCAGCTGGGGAACAGGGGCAGAGATTAAATCCCCAAGGAGGCGCAGGTGGGACTCAGACCCGGGCAGCCCGGCTCTGCACAACGCGTCCCTCACCGCCCTGCCCCTGCCTCCTCACGCCTCGCTCTCTCCCCAGAACAAATGCTGATGGGCGCAGGAAGATGGGGCCTGGTCAGATCCTGGGAGACCTCAGATGCAAACCAAGCACTCTTGGGGGCAGCTGGGGTCGGGCTGACCACGCGGAGGCAGAGCCTGGGCCCAGCCCAGCAGCCAGAGCTGGGTTCTTTGTCCTCAACCCAACTGCCCCCAAACGGCTCTGATGGCCACGCAGTCCCTCCATGGTCAAAGCTGGACCTCTGATGGCTGCGGATGAAACAGTTCAAGGTAATTGTATTTTCTCTTGTCAGATGGAGAAAACAAAACAAAACTAAACAAAAAGCTGGGTTTTAAAGAACTCCCAGATTCCCTGAAGGATGAGGTCAACCCTGCGAGGAAGTTCCTAGGCAACAGCCTGCCAAAATCGGGTTCTGGTTTCAACCCTGAGAGAGGGCTGCAGGGGCGGGGGGGCAGGGTCTTCCCACAGGGAGAGGCTGGAGTGTTCCAAAGACCCCAGGGCCGACCCCACGCTCTGCCCTTCCTGCTGAGCCACTGCCCCGCCAGCAGGTCCTGGGGAGCCCATCCTACCCTCCTCTGGGCCCTGGGAGGCCTGGCTGCAGAGGCCCAGCCCCGCCCTGCCAGGGCGAGGCCAGTTCTACCGGGACACTGAGGTCAGAAATGCAGGGTACATTCAAAAACACCGAGGAATGGGCATGCGACTTCCTTAAGAAGGGTTTAAAAGCCAGTCTCTAAGCTAATTATCTGAGAAAGATGCATTTTTATTGGAACACAGAAAAATAAAAATAAAAGCCTGTAAAAATCTATCAAGAAATGAGATTTTGGGGGCGCCTGGGTGGCTCAGCTGGTTAAGCCTCTGCCTTCGGCTCAGGTCATGATCCCAGGGTCCTGGGATCGAGCCCTGAATCGGGCTCCCTGCTCAGTGGGGGGCCTGCTTCTCCCTCCCCCCAGCTCGTGTGTGTTCTCATTCATTCCTCTCTCTCTCTCAAATAAATAAAATCTTAAAAAAGAAAAGAAATCTTGAGATGCAGAATGTCTCCTTTGACTAAAGCACTGGAGAATAATAGATTCTGAGAAGCGTTATGTATCCGACTCACAGTCAGACAGGAGAGCAAAAATAACCCCTTGCATGAGGGGACTTAGGGTGGAAACCGTGAGCCTTATATTGTTTCCCAGACAGCCAGAGGAGGCATCCAGGACTGGCTTCCACCCCAAGCACTTGCCAGAAAGGGCCCACAGAGAGGAGCGCCCAAGCAGCCCCCACCTGGTGCCCAGACTTCCTGCCAGCCCATCCCTGCCGCCACTGGGTTGCCACTGTCTCTCCCCTCCTGTCTAATGAGAACACTCACTGGTCCCTGCGTTAGGGACCCAGCTGGGTAATGCAGAATGACCTCATCCCGAGATCCTTAACTGGATCATATCAGCAAACACCCTTTCTGCAAAAAAGAGTCCAGAATGGGGGATGGACAGGTCTTTAGGGGGAGAGCTGCCATTCAGCCCCCTCCAGCACCAATTTTGTACCTTTCCTAAGACATCGCCTCCTCCTACATCACTTGGCAGTCCCCCACGTCTTTGCCCGACCGGCACACTTGCCTGCCCCCCCACCTGAGAGCAGAGCCTCAGAGTCTGGCATCGTCGCTGCCCTCCGTCATTAGGGGTGACCCCAGGCCCATCTTGTGGGTGACTGTGTTAGAAACCGATCATCTATTCCAACAACATTCTGTCTTACGAATACTAACAAGTAATTTATCATTTTGGCGTTTGCTGAGAAGCAGATGTGAAAAGACAGTGAAGACATCCCCCCCCCCCACAAGCCACCGGCCTTTGCTGTGGGCAGGTTGAAGCTGGAGCGTGAGAAGGATAAGGGGGAGATGTGCGTGAGGGGACAGAGATTTGCAGAATCCTGGGTGACCCACACAGGTACTGTCCAACGAACCCAGGAGGTCCTGTCCTCACTTGCACAGCTGCTGGCTGGTCGCCAGGCCCCCTACCCTGATGCTGGATATGGCCTGTAGCCCGGGCAGGCAGGCGGGGGGACCAGAAACCTGGTCCAGTCCGTGTCCTGGAGTCCCCGTCGTCCTGGTTAGCGGGAGCTGGGGCACAGTGTGGGGGCAGGGAGCCCAGGGCACCCGGGGGCACATCAGCGAGGAAAGGAATTACTCAGGACAGGTTCTAGGCTGTCGAGGACCAAAATAGACTCAAGCACACCTGTGTCTGGGGCACCCCGAGGGGTCGCCCCGTGGAGCCCCACAGAACATGGCATGTTCTCGAATCCTCTCCCCTCGGATGACGCGTGCTCGTGTGTATGCGGCAGAGACACACGACCCAATGGCTCACGGAGGCCTGAGAGAGACAGACCTCCCGAGACCCTGCCCTGCACCATCTGAGCCCCAGGCAGCGGTCCGCTAAGGACAGGGGGAGCAAAGTCCCACCTGGAAGGAAACCAGCCCGGACCTCTCTGTGGGTTCTGGACGGACACTTGGCTGACGCGGCCAGGGGAGGGAATGAGCCGAGGCCCCGCCTGAGGGGAGGCCGCAGGCCAGCAGACGTGAGGGCCAGGCTGGTGAGGAGAAACGTGGAAAGAGCTGCTGCCGTTTGCCTGTTTTTTAGGAGCTGGAAACCCCAAAAATGTGCTCCTGAGCTACCTTGGGAGACGGACACGACGGCACAGGCTCGTTCCCGGGTGCCCACGCAGTGGGTCTCTGCCTCATACTCCACAGGCCTGCCGGGCCCCCCCAGAGCTGTCCCGTCCCCTCAGTGCTGACGGCGCTACTGGGAACGGGTTTGCAGGGACAGGGGACAGGACCGCAAGGACCACATCCACAGTGAGGACACGGGACAGGACCGCAAGGACCACATCCACAGTGAGGACAGGGGACAGGGCCGCAAGG
>RCUC01171198.1:0-25150 GCA_003697995.1 Taxidea taxus jeffersonii | reverse complement strand
TCTTGTCTATCTTTCTCTATCATATTCAATTAGTTCTATTTTTTTTTAAAGATTTTATTTATTTATTTGATAGATAGAGATCACACAGGCAGACAGAGAGGCAGGCAGAGAGGGGAGGGGAGAAGCAGGCTCCCTGCTGAGCAGAGAGCCCGATGCGGGGCTCGATCCCAGGACGCTGGGATCATGACCTGAGCCGAAGGCAGCGGCTTAACCCACTGAGCCACCCAGGCGTCCCAATTAGTTCTATTTTTATGGAGAGCCAAGACTAATATACCCTTGATATCCCTGTGTGAGTCTTTTATTGGTATAAGCAAATCACCACAAATTTTGCAACATAAAATAACAGTCATTTATTATCTCACAGTAGATCAGTAGTTCAGGCACAACATAGCTGGGTCTACTGCTATAATAAGATGTCTGCCATGTCTGCAGTCTTATTTGAGGCTTGGAATCCTCTTCCAAGCACATGCGGTTATTGACAATATTCACTTTCTTGAAGCTGTATAAGTCATGGTAGCTTGTTTCTTAAGGGCAGAAAGAAAATGTCTCTGAACTCAAGGAAAGACTAATCTCTCTTTTAAAGGGTTCTCTTGATTTGGTAACACCACTGGATAACTGCCTTTTGAGTAAATCAAAGTAAAACCAACTAGGAACCTGAATTATATCTGAAAAATTTGTTCATTTTTTTAAAATTCCTAAAATTTTGCTTACCTAACCCAGTTAATTGTTTTAGATGGTCTCTGAAATGTTCTTCGAATCTTCCTTGCCTTTAGTGTCTGAAGGTTTGCTAATATAAAAATTCTAGAGAGCCTAAGAACTTCAAAAAATGAAATGCTTCTCAAAGTAAAAGATCCACAGAAGTATCCAGAATGGAACGTGAAATATCAGACTATCAGGAAAATAAATAAATAAATAAATAAAGCCCCAGAAAAGACTGAAAAGAACGACGGCAACAACAACTTTATTTCTTACCATTCACTAGAGCGAAGGGTGTTCTATAATCTACATAAAGTGAGGTTAAATACATTTAATATATCCCGTCAAATTAATTCATCCCCATTTAAAATAGAAAGGTGTAGTTAAGACATTAAAAATGCATTTATTCTTTTATTCTTTATCATACTGAGTGAAAAAATTAAATAGAAGATGGATTTCTATCTCACACTGAATATTTTCTTTAAGAGCAAGGAAAATTATTTTATAAGGTACTCGATTGCCAAGCACATAACTCAAACTATCACCATGATTTCTATTTTGAAGATGACAGTAACTTTCACGGCATGCAGTGCTTTTCATTATGTAACAATGTTTATGAAGAATTCTAGTTATTTCAGTTTTCAGGAAAAGAAAATATTTTATATCCTAAATCTCTGCTTCCAGCACACCGTGTGTGACATATATTGCCAATTTGAGCAGAATAAGCATTTGTCAATCATTTCTTGACTTTTTTTTTTTTTAATATGGAAAACTATACAAACAGGCTGGCGAATCAGTTGGATCCTCTCTAGGAGGTATTAGCATGAAAAGCTAAATTAATATCACTTTATTGATCTGCCATCTTATCTGCATCTTTTCTCCTGTACCAGAGAAACACGTTGCATATGGCAGATTATCCAGATGAAATTCAATCATTTAGCAGTTAGTTTAGTTCTGATGGTATCTGACCACAGTGAATTTCCTCTTCATTAATTGTTGGCGAAAGACTGTAAAAATCTTTCCAGAAATTTGAGTGGGTAGGTCTAGGTCATAAGAAAGACCCATTAATTTTCAGCTCAGGTCGTGATCTCAGGGTCATGAGATCAAGACTTGAGTCGGGGCTCTTTGCTCAGTGAGGAATCGCTAGAGAATCTCTCTCTCTCTCTTTGTTCCACCACCCATTCATGCCTCCCCTTCTCTAACAAACAAATAAACAAATTTTTATAAAAAAGAAAGACCTATAACTAAATAGATTTTGAATTACTAATTATCTGTAGGATTTTGGCGTGATTGCTTAAAAAGAAAACAAATAAGAAAACAATGGATGGAAAAGGAAAGAAATGAGAACATAAGGAAAATTTTAATTACCTGAAAAAATCATATTGAATTAATCATATCCAGTCATCATTCTCTCAAGAACTAGCTCACTAGGAATAACATTTACAGTGTTACATAGGACCATATCCTTGGAGAAAATTTTCAGTTTTTTTCCCCAATCCACTGTCACTTGTATATTATATAAATCTTTATATACAGTAATAGTCAGGAACCCAAAAGATCTATCATATTTGATCAAGACAAGCATAAATCACTTATTCATGATTTACCATTCCTAACTTGATTCATTGATTCATCTCCAGACAAGACAAGGTCAGTTAAAAAAAAAAAAAAGATTAAGCTTCTTGCCCTTAAGAGAGAACAGCTTAACCAACAAATTCATCTTCACATCTGACCTCATGAATCTTGACACTGAGAATACTGTGAAAATAGAAATAGCCCTATAGCTGGTCCCTCAAACAGAAATGTCAGTGTAAGAGAGAAAACAGTAGAAAGATTAACAATAAACTTACCATGGGTGTGTCATAGTCATCCTAGTTGTCACCATGAGACAATCTGAATCGGTTAACATGCAATTACCTATTTTTATCACTATTTATTTTAAATAAATTTGCTGCTTTAGCTCATGGGGTTTTTGTTTTTTGTTTTGTTTTGCGTGTGTGTGTGTCTTTTTTTTTTCCAGCTTTACTTCTCCCCAATTTCCTACCCTGCAGCATCCTAATTTTTCACATATACCTTCATCTCATTTATGTAATGGTGTTTAGCCATGGATTTGGCAAGCTGAGTTGTAGGGAAATAGTAGCATCTTTTAAATGTCCCCATGAGATGCCACAACAACCTATAATCAGGTAGGCTGCAATGTAATAGGTTTCTAATCCTGACTTCCAGGGCCAAAGAACTCATCAATTTTCTTAAATTTTCCTTGGGTTCCCCACCCACCTTCTGCACATATTTCAAACACAGAAATATAAACAAGAACCTTCTATGTAGTCTTAGCTCAGGTTGCTAAAAACAAACAAACAAACAAACAAACAAAAACGTAGACCAGGTGGCTTAAGCAATAGATACTTATTTCTCATAATCCAAGGCTAGGGTGGGTCTAGGATGTCCAAGATCCAAATGCCAGCAGTTTTGGTTCCTGGTCTATATGTCATTGGCTTCTTGCTGAGTCCTCAATGGCAGAAAAAAAGGGAGCTCTGATATTTCTCTTCTTATAAGGACTCTAATCCTCTCATGGGGCATACCCTCATCTAAACCTAATTACCTCCCAAAGGCCTCACTTCCAAATAGCATCACATTGGGGATTAGAGCTTCAACATACAAATTTTGAAGACACAATTCAATCTGTAGCATATACCCAGATCATATAGTATATGTGTTGCTTTAAATGAAGAAAATAAATCTGATAATTATATCCTATTAAAACATGCCTAGATTGCTAAACTGATTTTTCATGGAATTCTGGAAAATTTTCACATTTCTTAGCATAAAATTACAGGAATACTTTTACTACCTGACTCCAATCTACTTGGTTTCTATATACCCACCCCTCTGGCATTCTGCCTTCTAGCTGCAATGTGTTTCCATACCCTTCACTCAAAATGTCTGATTCTTTCAACTGTTTTTGCACATACTGTTTCCTCTGGCTGAACTGTCCTTCATCCCTTATGCATTATGATAAACCCTTATCCGTTCTTCAAGACCAAGTCCCACCAAAGTCTTTCCTGACCCCTCCTCTCTCCCAGTAGAGTTAATTCCCTTCTTTACTTCCACCTCATTTTGTTTATACATCTACCACAACACCAAAGTCATGAGTTTTCCAATTATTTGGTTATATGTCTATATCTTCTATTAAACTATGACATCCTTGAGGACAAGGGTAATTGATAACAAAACCTTTTAATTCAGCAAAACCAGAACTGTGCCTAATCCACAGACAGCAACACTCACTATATGAATGGAGGAAGGAAAGAACTACTAACTGAGTCCACACAGAACAGTAGGAGAACAGTTGATTCCCATTTCTTGTTCCATGGGCACTTGCCCTGTTTCGCACAATCTCCACTTTCTAGCCTCTTTAGTTTTGCTGTGGGTTGTACTATTTCAACCTTGCAGACCTAGTACTTAGTTTCATCATCCCTTGCTGCCTGCTGTCAGAGAACTAGATATTCTAACTCCTACATCACCTAAGTAGTATTTTCCAAACTTACTTAACTATAAAGCTTCATGATGGTCCTTATTAAAAATATGAATTCCTGAGCCCAGCTTCAGATCTACTAAATATGAAGCTTCAGGAAAGGAGTTCAATAATCTGCATTTTTAAACATGTTTCCCAGATGATTCTGAAGAAGATAAGTAAGAATACACAAACAAAGGGTAAAAAGGGATGTTCCTTCTGTTTTGGGACAACTTCTTCCTCTAGTGGTCAATGTCATATCTTGGGACCTCATTAAGCAATAGTTCAGCTTCCTGAGACTGAGAAAGAAGCTTCACTTGAATGTCTTCCTCTAGTGGGTTCTTCAGGCTTTTAGGAAAATTGGAGACCCCTCCAATGATCCCCAGACATCTCCATACTCCTTCTTCCATGCAGAAGTTAGTGTGGAAGTTTATCTTGCTGCCTGTACTCCCAGATGCTCTCTGGAGTTCTGTTTCCTGGGTGCTGCAACTGCTGCTGCCAAATCCCAGAAGAGCTCTGGGTATTGGCAGTCTGCAAACTGACTCTGATGAGCTGTGACAGTTCATGTTCTGTGGGTTTATCCTCAATCAGACTAGACCCTGAGGATGTATGGATTCCCTGTAGGAAGTACAGATTGAGTGTCACTCAGGGTTGAAAATGAAAATGCAGACTAAGTACTTAGCATAGAGTCTGGTGTAAACTAAGCATTTAATAAATATTACCAATTAGTAATATTTCTGTTGTTGGACAGACTGAATGTATTTCTTCCTTTGATCCCAATCCAAGAAAACCTATATTATATAGATTTTGAACATAATTCTTGGAAATTTAAAAATATCCTAATGCTTTAAATGAGTTTGGTAATTTAAATTAGTTTTGATTAATCATAAAATATGGGAGTATATTTTCCACAGAATGCCAAAACTCACGGTGTTTAAATCATAACATTCAGATTGTAGAGACCCTATACTTGTTTTGATGATCCAATAGGCATAATATTGTTTTAAAACTGTTATGAATACTAAATATTAATGCTTGTACTAATTAACTATTACTCTGTAACAAATCACTCCAAAACTCAGTGACTTGAAACAATCGCCATTTATTATCTCTCATGAATCTATGACTTGGCTCTGTAGACTGGTTCAGGCTGAACTTGGCTGATCTGGGCTTGGCTCACTTGTATATTTGTTGTTAGCTGGAGGGTTGCTGAGGATCCCTTTCATAGTGTTGCCTCAGCTAGGTTACTTCCCTCAAGAACAAGGAGACCATTTCAAGTTTGTTCAAATGGTGGTCTCATGGGTACAAGGGAGAAAAAATACATGCGATGTCTCTCGACCTAGGTTTGGTCAAGACCAATGACAAAAATGACTAATGACCTAATTAAAATGATAGTACAATGCCATTTTTGGCATATTCTATGGATCAAAATGAATTATAAGGTCAGCCCAGATCTAAGGGGTAAGAAATAAACGTCATCTTTGATGCAAGTTGCTGAAAATTATTTTTTCAAAGGATACAGGAAGACTATTATTTGGACACTCAGTGTAAACAGTTTGTCACATTAGTCATCGTGGAAAAGTATCTCATTTTTGGAGTTTCCTGAAATCTAAAAAAAATAGATTCAGAGATATGATCAAAATCATGCTCTTCCTTCCATTATCACCAAATTGGTTATAATAAAGCCACATAGTAATCAGATAGGCATTGTTCATTTTATTTATTTTTTAAGGTTTTATGTTTAAGTAATTTCTACATCCAACATAGGCCTTGCATTCACACCCCTGATATCAAGAGTCATATGTTCCACCAACTGAGCCAGTCAGGCACCTTTCATTTGTTCATTTTAGCAAAATGCCAGCATTAGCTCAATATGGTTGTTAAGACATAAGATATCATCATATCAGCTAACACCTAGCCGTGTGCCCAGCAAATATATATACAAAAGGGAAATATATACAAATATATATCTATTTGCTTTCTTTATAATATTTATTAACTAGAGTCCTCAGTTTTTTTTGTTCTTTGCTTTCCTCCATGTATCATCGTTACACTGGTTTTTCATGATGTTAAAATTATTTGGTAATCTTTAGCAACATTTGTCTTTTTGAAATGTGTTTTCCAATTGATCCCTTTGTCTTGACTGTTGAGTAAGTATCTTTGTTGTTATTGTTTGGGTTTTTTGTTGTTGTTGTTGTCATTGCTGTTTTGTTTTTGTCAATGGGGCTTTGTACTTGTAAGAAACAGAAGCTAACTATGGCCAAATGAAGCTGAAAAAAATGTTTTCAAGGAATATTGAAATACAGAATTAACAAAAGCGTTAAAGAACCAAAGCCAGAAAATGAGGGCAGAAATGCCCAGTGAAATCATCTCAAATGTCTCAAATAACCCCAGCCAAACCCACAGGCTTCTTGACTACACAGTGGGTGCTCATGAACAATTACAAACTCTCATCTGAGCTTCATGTCAAAACCTTAAGATACAAAATCATATGCTAGAACATCTGAACTTATGCTAGGACTTTGTCACGTAGGCTCATCACAGCTACCAGCAAACTGAAAGTAAGACCATCTGCCTGTTGTCCATTGTGGAAAGCAAGGCTTTGCCATTGAACTTTCTTGGGGTCCCAACTAAATAAAAGTATGTTTGGATTCTGAACAGATTAAAATAAATGCCCATTTGTGGTGCCTGGCCGGCTCAGTTGGTAGAGCGTGGAGTTCTTGATTGAACTCAGGGTTGTGAGTTTCAGCCCCACATTGAGTGTAAAGAGTACTCAAAAGTAAAATATTTAAAAAATAAAAAAATAATAAAATAAAATAAATGCCCATGTAATCTACTCCATTAGTTGCTGTATATCCATAATACCTTTCTGTATACATTATATTTCAAAAAATAATTCTATACTCTAGCATAAGGCAACTACTAAGTCGTACATAAACTTACATTGGTCCCAAAGACATACACTCAATGGTTTGTCTGCTTAATATACATCTTTCCCCATCTATTGTGATTCCCACTTGAATATTCTGAAGCCCGTGTGTGTGTGTATGTTTGTGTTGGAATCGGGGAGGGAATCTGTAAAGTTTATCAACAATAACCTCTTATACTGGCAAAGAGAAAGAAAAGTAAAGTTATCTATAGAAAATATGTAAGTTTGCACTTTTACTAAGAAAGAAAATATGGTTAGAAGTTATAGTTTAATTTTATAGAATTGATTATAAATCATAATTAGTATTTATGTTTTCTTTCTACATTAATAATTTCATGTTCACACTTTTCCAGCTGAAATCTAACTTTCTTTTTGTCTGTTTGCCCAAAAGCATGTGAAATTCAAAATAGTATTCAAAAACTAATGTTATGTACCCTGTGAAAGCATTTCTCTTTTGGGTACTTGTGTGTTGTCTATTGCTAGATTTAAAAAAAAAATTGATGTTGAATTTGGCAACTTAAAACAGTAATATTCATTATCTCATATCTTACAGAAATTCAGGTACAGCTTAGTTGGGTCCTCTGACTCATAAAGATGCAATCAAGGTACTGGCTGAGTTGGAGTCTTATCTGAAGTTTCTAGTGAGGGACGATTCACTTTTCAGCTAATTCATGTAGTTATCATCAGAATTCAGTTACCTGTGGGCTGCTGGACTGAGGGCCTCAATTCCTTACCATGTGACGTTCTCTATAGAGCAGCTTACAACATGGCATGTACCTTCTATCAGAAGAAAGGGATGGGAAAAATAGAGGTAAACAAAATTGAAGCCAGAATCTTTTTTTTAAATCTTTTTTTTTTTTTTAAGATTTTATTTATTTATTTGACAGAGAGAGAGATCACAAGTAGGCAGAGAGGCAGGCAGGTTGGGAGGGAAGCAGGCTCCCGCTGAGCAGAGAGCCCGATGCGGGGCTCCATCCCAGGACCCTGAGATCATGACCTGAGCCGAAGGCAGAGGCTTTAACCCACTGAGCCACCCACGCGCCCCCAAAATCTTTTATAACCTAAGCTAAAAAATGGTATCCCGCCACTTTTGCTGTATTCTATTGATTACAAGGAAAGCATTAGGTCTAGAACACACTCAAGGGGGAGGGATCACAAAAGGACACTGAATACCAGGAGGTATGGATCATTGGAAACTATCTTCATAGCTGAATTCTACCAGTGTTTAGACGTATAATCAGCACAACCCAGTCTTGGGTACAAAAAGCAAAATTTCCTCGAGTAGACCGTTAGTTACAGTCATGACACACAGCACTCCTATTTCCATCCTCTGGTTCTTAGACACAGTTTTTTTTTTACTTTGGAGAAACAACATGTATTATTTCCTGGTTAAGAGCATATGCTTTATTCATCATAACACCAATTCAAATGAGTGTCTCAAAGCTGGTGATAAAATGGCAAGAATCTATTCTATCATTCTGTAAGTCCAATTATTTCTAGGAAATATAAAAGAAGACTATGACTTCCATGAGCTCAAAACAATACCTTATTTATTTCATAGTTAAAACTAATTCCTTAGAAGAAATATTTTGTGATATCCTGGATGATGGATAAAGACATTCAATCAATCCACATATTGTGGGGCTGGCAGAAGCCTGATGGGCAGGGTAAGTAAATCTAAATCTACTTCTATTTCAGTAAAGAAAAAATGTTTTACTGCCCCAAGACTCTAGTAGACTTAAATGATCACATCAACATCACCTGGCTGGTCTCCATGGGAGTGGCACTGTCCTAGAGAAACAGACATTTTTCCACTGCTATCAGACTGAACCATCACTGGAGCGCCTGGGTGGCTCAGTGGGTTAAGCCTCTGCCTTCTGCTCAGGTCATGATCTCAGGGTCCTGGGATCGAGCCCCGCATCGGGCTCTCTGCTCAGTGGGGAGCCTGATTCCTCCTCTCTCTCTGCCTGTCTCTCTGCCTACTTGTGATCTGTCTGTCAAACAAATGAATAAAATCTTAAAAAAAAAAAACAAAAACAAAACAAAAACTGAGCCATCGCTGTTGGTGGTAACAATGCCATACATGAACCTGTTACCTCCGGCATCTCTGGCCATTTGTCCGTGAGCCTGTTGAGCGACCCACAGGTGCTAAGGTGAAGATTGGGGAAGAAACAGTATTCACTTCCACAACATATTTATCATTTCACTCTAATTATGAACAGACTTTTCCTGAAATCAGGCATTTTTTTTAAAATGGCATATTTACATGGCTCCCAAATATTCTACACTCTGGGCCTGTTCTAAAAGTTTAATTGATATATCTGTCTGCAAACTTTTTTGTAAAACCCATCAAAATCAGTCCAAGTGCCTTGACTTTGGGTAAACCATCAGCCAATTATTTGTGAATTGTTAAGGATCTTTAGCTGAGGCCTCACCCCCTTCTAGGAAAAGTGGGGAAAATATGCATATGCTTTATAAAGAGATATCACTATGAGGATCACTTTATCCCTTCTCTTTCAGAAATACACCAAAGTGTTGCAGCAGTATTCCTGGGAAGATCTATACCCATGTAATTATGAAAAAAAGAAGAAAATGAGCATAATTTACAGATGGCCTTGCAGGATATACCAACACAAGTTAGATATAAATCACCACACATTCAAAGCAGGAACCTCAAATTTGAAAATTTTGCAATACCACCAAATGTTTCTTCTAAACTGAAAAAAATATTGGCAGTTGCTGTCATGCTCTTCCAGTTCTGGTCTCCCCGCCTCCATCGCCTGATGGCTTTCCAGACCCAGCCGCTGCCAGCATGGTCACTGCTGCAAAGAAGCCCAGCCTACTGGGGTCCCGGCCCAGGACACCGTGGAAAGGGGAGACAGCAGGAGCTGATGACCCTCATGATGTCTAGCTGCACAGGACTTCCTGCCTTCCTCGAATCAAAATTTTAAATGGGTAAGGACCATCCACGGAGCTGGTGGCACCGTATAGGAAGTATAGTGTCTTCCTATGCTGAGGAAGTTTACTGAGGTGTAAGCCCTCTCTGGAGTTCCCCAGGGGCTACCCTTACAATGAATCCATGGCAAAGTTCCTTGAGCCTTGCTACCACCCCAGGGTGGACACCCAGGGTATCATCTGCCTGGACATCCTGCAGGATAAGTGGCTGCCCGGTAGGACATCAGGTGAGGACCATCTTGCTGTCCATCTGAGCCTATTAGGAGAATCCAACATTCATAGCCTTTTGAATACACAGGCTGCTGAGCTCTGAAAAAAACCCACAGAGTTGTCGTACCTGCAAGAAATCTACTCAAAGCAGGTCAAAGCCAAGAACCCTGACTGCCTAACCTCTCTCCTTGTATTATGTTTATGTTTTCCTTAGATTTTCTTCCTTCATTTCTGTACAGGACTCTTTCTCTAAGCTGGGGTGTCATTTTATTTTTTTTAAATTTTTAATATATTTTTTAAGATTTATTTATCTAACAGAGAACACGTGCACAGGTACAAGTGAGGTGGGGTCAGGCAGAGGGAGAGGAAGAAACATGCTCCCCGCTGAGCAGGGAGTCCAATGTGGGGCTGGATCCCAGGACCCTGGGATCATCCTGGGATCATGACCTGAGCGGAAGGCAGACACTTAACGAACTGAGCAACCCAGGTGCCCCTGTTTCTCTTTTTTAAAATTAAGTCTCTGGTTGAGCCTTTGT
Organism: Taxidea taxus jeffersonii; assembly: GCA_003697995.1. Taxonomy (NCBI): domain Eukaryota; kingdom Metazoa; phylum Chordata; class Mammalia; order Carnivora; family Mustelidae; genus Taxidea; species Taxidea taxus. The sequence goes on along the minus strand of RCUC01171198.1, from coordinate 14,310 downwards.
GATGGATATATTAAATAAATACATTTTTTAATAAAGTAAAAAAATAAATAATGAAAGGATTCAAAACGTATATTCTGTCTTGAGGTAATAGCCTGATTGTCTCTGCATTCCTTCTATCATTTTATTTTGGCAGATCCCTGTGTTTTCATAAAATTTAATTTCTATCACTTAGTAATTGATGTATCTCTTTTCCTGAATATCATAAAAAATTGTGAGATTTCTCTGTCACATTGGAAATGTACTATTGGTGTATTTGTCTTTCCTCATATGTATCATGGTAAAATAAAAGCATGTTACACTGCAAAAAATAAAAAATAAAAATTAACTTCTATCATATGCCAGGTCATACCCAGTCATTCAGGATATTTCCATTACCTATTTAATTATTCCTATCAGGATGATGGTATTAATTCTAAGAGCCTCTATATTCTGCTGTGAAATTATCAGACAGTTACATTTTCTTCAGAGCTGAGGATATGAAAGACATTGAGGCAAGATGGTGAAGGTATAGCAAAGCTCTTTCTAGGCAAAGGCATAATGCTTCTGGTATCTTTTATTTAATGGAATAGGGAAAAACTAATTTCAACTCAGAAGCTGTATAACATTTATCCAGAGTTGTATTCATTAAGTAACAAAAGTATGGAATAACAGCTATAATCAGATTAATTTCTGATTAAGTAACTAGCATCTAGTGTTATTTTTCATAGACACACTTAAATTTTGTCCAGATTCTGAGTAGAGTGGAGCTGTGATAGAAATCATTATTTTTTAATCTTCAAGTCACTAATGACAATGTTAAGAATTGCTTGTGATTCATCATTCTTTTTGTAGAAAAGGGGACGACTCTGCTTCACATTTTCTACCAAATACTCCCACTTCATCTTTTAAAAAAAAAATCCTTTTTATTATTATACTATTCAGACAGCCAAAGTGGGGATCTCCCAAATTCCCTAAAGATATCTTCTAAAGATGTTTATTTTGCCTATGTACTCTGGAGAAATATTAAAGAAGAGTTCACAATTAAACTGAGCCCAAAAGCCAATAGTTGCTTAACCTTTATGAGTCCATACTCTGCTGTGAGATCACAGCAGAATTCTATATCTCTAGGAAAATTCTGTTAGTTCACAGCTGGTGATCAATATTTTTCGAAAGGTTTGGATATTTCCTATTTCCAAATACAGAGATCCTCTGGTAAAGGATTACTGATCTGTAAGGGAAGCTAGAAGGAATCACCAAGTGTATATTTGATACAATTTCAGAATGTTTCCCAAAGGATCTCGCTTCCTTTGGGTTTGATAACTGCTACAAGTGTTGGGATGAATGGCCGAAATGGTCTAATATTGTGATTCAAGTCAGGCTTCTCCCTCATCATCATCATCATCAACAACAACATCACTTCTAGCTATTCACCAAAATAGGCTTCCTCTTCTCCCTTAGACCACAGCAATGTTTCAAATTTCCCCTGCAACAGCATGTGGCCACATGACTGAATTTTAGTCAGCTTATTACCTTAAGTGACGTTTGCTACTTCTAAGCCTGGCCCATAAAAACTTCTCACATGGACCCCTTCATATTCTTTTTCTTCTAGAGTAAGCCAGGGTCCCCTATGGAAGTGCATATTGCAGGTTGGCAGAAGCATCATCAGCCTGGACCACTGAATGGCTTTGTGACAACCACATCCTCTTCCTTCCACCTCTAACCTGGAACTGTCTTGCATTGTTATTTGGGCAAGAAATACATTTTCAGAGTGTGGAGCTGCTACATATTTGGGTATGTGTTTGGTGTGTGTGTATGCCCATGTGTGTCTGTGTGTGTTTAGTCTATATTTTCACAGTCTGACCTACTTTAAGGAATCTAGGCCTTAGTGTACTGTCCATGTATTGTGAATCATGAAACTCCATGCCCAATTAGCTGCCACCAAAGATCTTAGGCTATTGCTAATTACCACAATTGCTTTCTTCATCTCATGGTAATCATGACCACTTTGCCTCTTATTTCTATCAAGAATCTCATTTTAGCTGCACCTTCTCTTAATGTTTATAGCACTTATAAAACAAAACAAACCAAAAAATAGTCATTAAGCTACCTTTCATCTCATTGTCTTTTCTGGACCATCTTGGAGAACATAGTAAAAGAGTAGGTAACAATTCATAGATGTTCTTTAGCCTTTCTAACTACTAAAACTTTGAATTCCTTTATTTTAAAAAATCTTATTTTGATTTCATTTAGTATGGATTGGAATCCAGGTTATGGTCAGCAAATTATATAATTAAAATATATCCAGCTGTTAGAACTAGCATAATTATACCAGAATGTTGTATGTCATATCATATCTATAAATTAAATGGATAAAAAAGTCTGGAGATAATGAAAGGCAAGGGGTAAGGAATGAAGACAATTGAATTTTAATTTTTTAAAGAAATAATTTCTTCAGGTTAGGAAGCTGCAGCATTTACAAGCCAAGAGAAACAGTAGCAAGGAAGAAAGACTACTTCAAATAGAAAGTAAAGTTCTGTGGGATTTGGGGCTCAGTATGTCCAATGTCCTCTGAATCTTTCCAGTAGGTCCAACACCTGTTCTTGGACTCACGCTTGCTCTAATCAAAGCTTTCACTTTCCCAGAAGAAATCTGGTGATTAACTGAATTCAACTGGTGTTATAATTTGTCAGACAGACTATAGATTCAAATTTTGCATTTGATTCTTGGCTCCTGTGGGCCCATAGCTATAGCTATAATATGATAATAGAAAATTCTAGGATTTCGGGATATGGACTGAGAATTTAAGGATTTGAGCTCACTTTTCTCTTTGTTTAAGCTGTCTGTTTTCCCAATAAATAAATTAATAACCAACTGACTTCATTATTGTGGAGTTCCTCTTTTATTTCTTAGCTATTCTAAAGCAGAGGGAACTCGGTCTTAAAAGTCTTAGTTCTGAAGGACAGTTTATTCCTGAAGAACACCACTCATAATTGAATTAGAATATTCATCTGTAAAGTCATAGTCTGCAGAATTTCATCCTTGAAAGTCATAGTCTGTGAGAAACCAACATGGTTTCGTTTAGCTTCAGGATCCAATAGGCAAGATAACTAATTCTAGATATTTTGAGCATCCATTACCTTCCCTCTACTTAATAGTATACCTGTCATAACATGTCTGATTAACCTACACAAAGAGTGAATGCACAGGGTGACTCTAGAATGATACAAATATCAATGAGAGACCTAGAGAACTGGTTTTCAGAAGCGGTGGAGACAAAAGAGGACAAGTACAGCTGAGCTTATTTCTTAGGCGTGTTTCTTCCAGGCACAACCTGCCTTCAGCAGCACTACCCTGGGACATTCCCAGAGTTCCTGAACTGCTCCATTGCAGGCAGTTCAAGAACTGCACCACTGTACTCTGTTTTCTAATGTAGATACCTCAAGTCATCAGGTTCTCCTTGCATGGGGTGTTGTTTCCAGATGATAAAGCATTTCCATGAGGAGGAGCCCAAATTTACAAGTATCCACTACTGTAACTGGGTAATGGAGGAGCAATTGCATTCTAGATGTTTTCATTCTTTTATTATCATTATTATACACTGGCATTGAATAAATAATTTACTGAATCTATTTTGTGCTACCTCATGGAAATATGTGTCCTAAAAGAATCTGTTATCTTAAAAACAGCTTTCTATCTAGTAGGAAAGAGAAATGTGTAAAGAACTATTGGGGCTCCTGGGTGGCTCAGTGGGTTAATGCCTCTGCTTTCAGCTCAGGTCATGATCTCAGGGTCCTGGGATCGAGCCCCACATTGGGCTCTCTGCTCAGCGGGGAGCCTGCTTCCTCCTCTCTCTCTGCCTGCCTCTCTGCCTACTTGTGATCTCTGTCTGTCAAATAAATAAATAAAATCTTTAAAAAAAAAAAAGAACTGTGGTACATGATAACAAATAATAAGTACTATAAGAAACTTGAAAACAATATGCTTTAAAAGACAAGAGAAGAGAAACACACTTCTTGTTACTAAGTTATTAAGTTAAATTATTAAGTTAACTTCTTGTTATTAAGAGTTAAAGTTATTGTCCTTTAACTTGATAAAGGAAAGGAAAGAGGTGATTTGTGAGCTAGGTCTTAGGTTAAAATTTCAAAATGCAGTGATGAAAGACTCCATTTCTACTTGAGAAAACAGAATGGAAGGTTACATGTAAAAATATTTTTAGGGTGTGTTCAGTAAACAAGAGATGCATTGACTTGATTAAAACACATTAAAATGCTGCTCCTTAATGGCAAATTGGGACCACATTGTCTTACCCCTTAACTGCTAGTTAAGAGGACTATTTTATGACTTTAAAAGTAGGGCAATATCCTGATGATTTATGATGTTTCATCTAAATGAACATGCATTCTACATTAAAAGAATAATAAAATAGAGACAGTGAACTAAATTAATACAAAAGTTCCAGACAAAAATGTATGATTTATATTTTCAGCAGAGGACTTGGATTAAAAAGTGTCAAAATTAACCATGATATTAGTACTAATTTATAAAAATAAAACAAAAACTATCTTTGTGGTTGTATCTGAAATTTGTATCTTTAGTGTTAACCTCTCAGGAACTCTTTCCACATTTCCAAATGTTACTGAAAATCATGACATAAAGAAAATATCTTAGTTTTAAAGGCTTTTTTAGTGTTCTAAACATCAAATTACTCACTCATTAGTTAACTAACTTTTTAAAATTTAATAAATAACTAGTAATTTCTATGACATAGATCTTGCTCCCAACAATAATATAGTCTAAGAATGAAATTATAAATTACAAAACAGTGTGAAGGAATTATTGTATTGTTACAGATGAGTAAATGCCTATATACTGCTTCTCTCTCACTGTAACATAACAAGTCCAAAAAAGTTTATAAATACTAACTTTTCTTCTCCAATGATTATTTTACAATGAGATCTAAATTTTTCATGTTTATATTCTTTACTATTAAGTACAAACTAACTTATATAAGTTGTATAAACTGATTTTAGATATGATTTATACTTTGTTATTATTTCAATAGACAGCAGTCTTTCTTTTTATTAAAGATGTACAAGAACATCATCATTCTATATTAGAATTGAAGAGGGTTTCAAGGAAAACCAAGGCCTAGAGTATGGATGAGATCTGGTTTTTCTGAATCACAATATAATACTCATCCCTCATTAATACATTAAATAAATATTTATTCAGTTCTTAGCCACACTGAACTTTCTTTGAATAAGGTAAGATATAGTTAATTTCCGGATATCATCCTTTTGAAGTGCTTCTGGTCACATAGTTGTTTGATGTTCTCCAGGCATCTCAAGGTAGGCAGAATTCTAAGGTAGTTCCTAAGAGTCTTATCCTCTGATGTACATGCCCTATAATATCTCTTTAGTGTGAGCAAAAGAGTGAATGTGGTGAGATATCATTCCCATCATTATGTTACTTATCAGCTGACTTCGATTTAATTGAAGGGAAACTTATGCTAAGTGGGCCTGACCTAGTCAGGCCAGCCTTCTAAAAGAAGATAAATAGCAGAGAGGCATTCTTTGGCTAGCATCAAAGATAGGGTAAACTGCCATGATTTGAGAGGAGGGGACCACATCCCAAGGACCGAGGGATACCTCCAGGAGCTGAGTACTTAGCTAATAGCTAATAAGAAAATAGGGACTTCCACTAGGCAACAATGTAGAAATGAATTATGCCAACAACTATGAAGTTGAAAGAGGACACTGAGCCTCAGATAAAATGGGAGGGCTGACCAACATGCAAATTTCAGTCCAGTGAGCTCCTGAGCAGTGGATCCAGCCAATGCTCACCTGAACTCCTGACCCATGAAAGCTGTGAACTTATACTTTGTGGAACTTTTTAAGTACTAAGTTTGTGGTAATTTGTTATGCAGCAATAGAAAGCAAATACACATATTCAACAGCCCATATGTAGGAGAAAATATGGGAAATTTTTGTCTATTTTTTCCTGTGGTTTGAAGATAAAATAATAGTTCAGTAGAGAATGAAATGAAAGAAAGGGATTTATAATGAAAGAAAAAGAGTTAAGGGAGAAATAATCATAATGAGTGTGAAGAAAAGGTGTAATAAGCTTAAAGCTTGAGAGAATTAGAAGAGTCGGGGAAGTTTTGGTTGGACAGTAGGCTCTAGAATACATGAATGCAGTGATGAAGGAGACGTAAATACTACCACTGGGGATCAGCAGTAGAAGTGAACTGCTAGAGTGAAGGACAAGTGATGATCACTGCGATGGAGCCATCAGCCACATAAACTTGAAGTCATTCTTGGTGATGGTGGGAACGGAGGAGAAATAAAGATTATGATCCAAGTGCCAGAATCTTTGATAGGTGGGGAGGTTGGTAGAGGTCTGTAACTGAAGGGGAAGTGTTATGGACTGAATTGTGTCCCCGTAATATTCATATGTTGAAGTCCTAACCCCCAGTACCTCTGAATGTGATTATATTTGGTGATAAGGTCTTTAAAGAGGTCACTAAATTAAAACAATATCTGTAGGGTAGGCCCTAATGAAATACAACTGGTGTTCTTGTAGGAGGAAATTAGTACACAGACAGACACAGAGAGAAGACCATGTGAAGACACAAGAAGACAACCATCTACAAGCCAAATAGAAAGACCTCTGAAGAAACCAACCTATAGACACCTCAGTCTCGAACTTCTGATCTCCAGAATTCTGAGAAAATCCTGCTGTGGTTTCAGTCACCAAGTTGTGGTACTTTGGGCAGCCTTTGAAAAGTAATACAGGCAGTAAGAGATCCCTGTTGATGAGCCTAAATGTTATACAGCTTTTGACCCTGAGTAGACTCTAGGTAAATACATCAATCCTTACTTGCCCATGCTTGCATATAAGCAGAATCAGTTACAGAGATAATTATGAAGGAAAAAGAGTGGCTTCGGTGGCCCCCACTTCCTCCCTTCTGAATTGGTCATCTTTGGCAAGTGAGTTTCATTTTTATATGAACCTTCATGGGTCACTTACTTTGGTTCATCTGTGGACATAGAAGACTTTGGCTTCCTAGAAAGCATATTATCACATATTATCAAAATACTCAAGCAGAATTTAGGTGGTTGGATGTAGAAGATAGAATAATTATTTCAAAGTTAGATGTTTAAAATATATCACAGCTATTGTTTTAGGCTAGCTGAGAAAATTGCATGACTTAAATTCTATTCCATGCCTTGAAAAATACATGGAGAGATGATTATTTTAAAAGTTTTTTTATGGGCTTCAAAATAGTGCCTTCATGTATCCACTCTTCCAAACGCTGTTTCAGGCTGCCTTAAGATCTATAAGATCTTAAGATCTTAAGATGCTATAAGATCTCTCATAACTCTAAAAGAAAGATTAATCCCCCCCAAATATATCCGCTGTTGTATTGGTTAACAGTGATGTGGTCCAAGGTGGGAAAATTCTTCCTGATTTATTCTTTTCCTTGTGGCTTAAAGCCAAAACAATGGCTTAGTAGGGAAGAAATTAAAGGAATATTGATACTGAGAAAATAGAAGAGTTTAGAAATGAATAATCACAATGAAAGTTAAGAAAAAGTGTGATTAAAATAAAGTTTGAGAGAATTAGAAGATTTTGAGAAAATTTTGGTGTGTCAGTGAATCCGTGTGTGTATAAATTCATGTATATTTATGCTAAATGTGTACTGGGTCATAATGTTAAGTATATTTTTATATTTAATGCCATAAGACATTTAATGTTAAAAGACTCTTTTATGTTGCAAAGGAAAGCAGATTTCTTTAATTAGAGGAAGCTCATTATCAGAATGTGCAACAGGGCTTTAAATTGGAAAGCTTCAACTAAGACATCAATCTCTAATAGATGCTTCCTTCCAAAGGAGGTGCTCATCAAAAACAAAGTTTTGAATTAGATAACCAGAAACTAGTTATATGACTTTGAAACCTGTTACCATTAGCAGCTGTACATAAAGGTAAAATGAGTAGGAAGGGATCTTTTTTGGAAGGAGTGATTGTAATTTCAACCTCCTCACTCTGTACACACACATATAACCCATCTGAAGCCCTGCGTGATTGCAGAAGATAACTGCACTTTGATGGGACGTCAAAAGTAAACAATCCAGGGGAAGAAACATGGAACTCGTGGTAGAAATTGCAGTCTAAAGTAGTTTTTTAAAATCCTGAGAGGACCCCAGCAGGGTATGGGGGTAGACCCCAGGGAGCAGAGGTTGAGAAAGGCATGGTAGTGGCCAATTTAAGATGTTCTGTCTACACGAAGAGAAAACCAGCTGGAAAATCTCCAACAAATCCATGAGTGCTCCCATGTGAGAATCAGCATTAAATATTTGCCAGACCCGGTGTAAATAAAACCCCTGACCATAGTACCCCTGCTGTAACAGTGAAGAGGTCAGAATGAAATATTTACAAGCCAGGTAAGGAGGAGTAAGGGTAGGTGGGTAAGGGAGAAAGATGACAACACTTGTCCTACTGCAAGAAGCTAGTTCCAAAAGGGTTTGAAATTGGTAAGCAACTGAGGGAAGAGATTTAGCTGTTGATCTAGTTGGAGTTCTGGTTATCACATGCAACTAGACGTTTTCTTTTCGATTGCTTTCACTGAAGCTAGGTTTGCAGTTTAAAGTGAGAGAATGCTAAGAGTGCTCAGGAGGCCCGAGTTTGTATGTGGGAACCCAGGAATGACTGATGGCACAAGGAAGTATAAAAATCAATGGGATGCAAAACTAAAGTGCCTTTTATGATTTGTTTTCTCCCAGTTCTACTTGAGTTACAGGTACTCAGGGAAATAAGGAAGAGCGGGCGACGGTGGCCACACACGTGGGCTTGCCTGAAAGTTGAATTCTCCCTAAGGAAACACAACAACTCAGTTTTAATGCCTCTAGTGGTGCCATTGAGGAAGAGGTGTGGTCGCTGCTCAGGGACCTGGCAGCTCCGTCTGTGCTCCCTCTCTCATCCATTTGCCACCTTGTCCTTGGCACCATCATAGTGTCTTTATTGTGTTTTGACTTTCATATGCTCGTTCTCTGTGTGAATGCCTGTCTTCTGCATTCTGTACTGGTAGCTGGCCCCTCTCAAGTCCTCCCAAAGCAAGGATTAGACGAGCAACCAGTCACACTATTCAGGGTAGGAGCCTCTCAGACAGAGAACCCTGACAGTAGGTCACGTCATCGACTAGTATTTAGCCCCGAGGTTCTCAAACTTTTGGGCTTCAGGACCTCTTTACATTGTTCTAAAATATCGAAAGTTCTGAAAATGTTCTGTTTAGATGGTTTATTTCTGTTGATAGTTATTGTATTAGATATTAAAACTGACAAATTAAAATATACATATATGTGTATATTTACTGACTTATTAAAGTAACAATAAAAATCCATCACATATTGATATAACTAGGATATTTCTATAAAATAAAATCCCTATAATCCCCAAAAAACCTGAGTAGGAAGAGTAGCACCGTCAAACAGTTTTGCTAATCTCTTTAATTGTTTGGATTCTCATATCTGCTTCAATCCGTTGTATAGGTTGTTTTACAAAGAAAATTTAGCCTCACACGGATGTGAAGTTGGACATGGACACCTGAAAGTGACTTTGGGACCCCTAGATCCTGTATTTACATATGTATTTATATACCTATGTGTATATATATATATGTGTGTGTGTGTGTGTAAATAGATAATTAGAACCCCAGAACATATTATATTACTATAGTAATGATATATAATTATAACATATATATATCAACACATTTAAAAATAAATAAGATACATTAATATGGTATAGTTATATTAAATACAAGCAACATTTTTCCCTACACGTGACTTTTAAAATAGCAAAAGAACAGCAAGTGAACTGTTTTGGAAGACCGCAGCTGAAAATTTGACTACAGGCTTAGTTAGAAGTGGCAGTGGACAATATTCAAGGGCCAGTTTGCTTCCTGCGCTGTTATTTCAAGTCTCGCTCTCAATTTCTCCATTAAAAAAAAAGAAGAAGAAGAAGAAAGAAAGAAAGTGATAGGACTGAAGTCCAGAGTCCCTCAGGCCCTCTCTGCTCTAACATTTAATCATTCTCATAGATCAAGTAAATGAAGCTTGTACCTCAGAGAACTGACAATCTAGTTTTAGGTTAATTTAATGGTCCTAAGTCTCCTTTTTCAGACTTCTACTGTAGTGATAATTCACGACAATGACTTAACCCAATAAGTTTCTTCAGTTAAGGTTTACACAACGCATACAAATGTGGTTCAAATGTAGAGATCATCTTTAGAAAAACTAAAACTGCTTTCATGGTTTGGGTACTTTATGACTCTTAACTCTTCTACCATTTCAAATCATGTGTTTCTTGCAGGTCTGTCTGGAAGACAGTTCCCTTCGCTAAGCTTGGCATGCCTTTTGCCTGTCCTACGGGCTGGTCATTCCAGTTTGTGGATGAAAACAGCTCACCACCAAATGGCCTTAGCTACTCTAGCCGTGCATTTTAATTTCAAGCTGTGATTTCTAGTGCTGCAAAATGCTGTTTTCGGTTCTGTTGGTACTTAACAGCTTTGTTTGCTTGTGCCATGAAACTACTCGAATACTATTTTCTTTTCTGTCCTTAGCAAATGACCCAGGCACCAAAGCTGCCATTCCACACTGAAAGGGTGAGTCACCAAGCCTGATTTTGTCTGACTTCGAGATCCTGCAGGTAACTGGTTCTAAGGGCTCCTTCCTATGTTCTTTTCAGATGCTGACAGTCATTAAAGAAATGGTTTAGAGGAAGAGGGTGACATTTTAGAAATAACCAATTGAATAGTCATATAAGAAAGAACTTAAAAATAATTCCAGCACAACTTTCTTTGGCAGAGGAGATCCAGATGCCAAGAGAGGAGCTGGGGCTTGGTATCTTCCACATGCCTCACAGGACCTAGTATTGAGGTAAAACTAGATGTCTTTTAAGGAAAGAGGGGGCAAAATGCATAAAACATGATAAGTGTAAACCAGTGCTTGGAAAATAAATCCAGAATATGCTGCTGAGTGACACTTTTGGTAAACAGAGAGAGAAAAACAGAGGGAGAAGTAGCAAACTAACTCTAAATTATTATACAGATGATGGTTTAATTAGGTCAAGGCCATTTTTGCTTATTTCTGACCTGACAATTTTTCTTATATGATTAGACTTCATAACTGATTTGCAGTTTAATGCATTTGCAAAACTGTACTTCATACTGCCTTCATTATTTTATTTTCTTGACACTTGAAAAATTAGAGGCACTGACATCATTTTAAATCAAAAATGCATTTTACTCCTCTCCTATGCAGATTTCCCTTGTACATTCTGAATGTGTGTTATGTATAAAACTTCTGTCGACATTGTCTCAGCTACACACTCAGCATACACAATATAGGTCAGCGTGGCTTATAACCCACTCAAGGTGCAGAGCAGACAATTGTGCTCCTTGGGAGTACATCTGAAACGAATTTTGAAAGGTCTGGAGGTTTTGTTTGGCAAAGAATTGAGCAAGAAACCTCTTGGGTTTCTTCTTAGGAATTTTCCTGAAGGAAAACTTTTTGTGTGTGTGTATGTGACATTTAGAAATGAAAGTCAAACACTAACCCTTTGGTAAGGTCCACAGTTTTCTTTATCTGTATTAGTTCATATTCAGAACATCTGAAGAACAATATGGGTATAATGTATATTTTAGAAAAAGATCAATGCTGGGAGGCTAGCTCTTTCACATAATAAAAGTATTCTTTTGACAACATGATAGCTAGAGGTCTAATTTATTATTAATAAAAATAATAGCCACCATGTATTGAATTTTCCCTACTTTCCAACAGTCCTTTAATCCCCACAGGAAAACTGAGATCTCGTTTTTACAGCTCTGAACCCAAGAGATTAAAAAACAACAGCAACACAACAACAACAAAATGGCTTTTATTCTTCTGTACAACCCTATTAAATTGATTTTTTTATAGGTAAAAAATGACCAAGTATCCCAATCTCATATGATTCAACTTAAATAATAAAGTGAGGCTATCAGGAATAAATACACTTACGGATTTTCCTTATAATTGTTTTTTGCTTATAGCCTAAATATGTTGTTACTTAACTGCTGGCTGCTAGTCTTATTCAGAACACTTATCACATCAAAATAGTGATTGTAATGATGTTGATAAAAATATAATTTATTCCTGTATTTCTTATTGCTTTCATAGTTTGATTTTTTTAATAATTTAAACACTACTTATACATGGCCATTACCTTAGGTGAAGATCTTATTATCTAAATGAATTGTGATGCAATGAATAGAAGTAAATATAGACATGAGGTATTTTATTTTTACTGATGGACATTACGTAGTCCATAATTTTGCCTGTGTTTATTAGTGGTTGTTAATGTACAATTATGTTAAAGAGGTTCTGCATTATAAGTAAAAACATAGGCTGCACATTTGCATCTGAAAAATATTTATACAATGTCCCAAATGCAAAATATACTGCTATGCATACTTGGCTCTCTATTTGACCCACATATAAAGCTATTCATCAGCTCAAGAAACATTCATTGAAATTCCAGTCACTGTAGTTGTAGAAACAAAGCAAAATAAGACACAGTTCCCATCCTCAGGGTGCCAAAGAGAAATTTCATAACACAAATTTACTTCCATGCATAATCCAATGACAGAAAATTTTGAAGATTTAGAACTGTATGAACATGAAATTAAATGTCTTTTAGGCAATGAACTTCTCGCCCCTGGAATTCTTCATTGTTTCGTCCATTTTGTTCTTTCAACAGAATTCCAAATAAGTATTTGTGACTGGTGAAAGCATTGTCCTAGGTGCCAGTGAAACAAAGGAAAACACAAATTAAGGTGTGATATTTACCCAGATGGTGCTCAATTTCCAGGGAAGGCATTGTGATGCTGTGAAAAGAAAATGGATTGGGATCAAATAGATTTAAGATCGAATCCCAGTACCTTCATATATAATCCATGTATCTCTAAATAATTGCCTTCTTGAGCCTTTACATCCTTTGCAGTAAGGTGGGAATAATACTACTTTGCAGATAGGTAGTTTTAAAGGTTGAGTTTGAATGTCTTGTTTCCACCCATAAAACAAACAAGTAGGATCTTAGTATTATGGCCTGAAGCTATTTCGTTGGTAGGCTTCCTACTTGTAACACAAAGCTGTACTAGGTCTTTGACTACATGTGTTTCTTCTTTTCATCTCTAACTCTTCTCTCCTTACTTCTCTCATATATACCACGTTGAGAGTTATAATGCAAAATATTAGTCTTTAAAAATATTTTATTTATTTATTTTTATGAGAGAAAGAAGGCACACAAGCAGAAGCAGAGGGAGGGGCAGAGGAAGAAGCAGACTCCCTGCTGAGCAAGGAGCTAGATGCAGGGCTCCATCCCATGACCTTGGGATCATGACCTGAGCCAAAGGCAGACGGTTAGCCAACTGAGCCACCCAGGCATCCTCAAAATATTATTTTGAATGGCACAACAAAATTGACTAAATCTTTTTCTTTTAATGTTTTCTTACCTTTTAAAAATCTTTCCCCATAGCCATCCATTTTTTATGGACTAGACAACCCATATTTGATGACATTCTTTTTATTAAGTTTACTTTTGTCTATATACAGTGAATATCTATGTTTTTTACCCTGCCCTTTCTTAGGTATAAATTTTTTCTTTGGTGACTGAATGCAGCAACTGACAATTCTGAATTACAAATTAAATTTTTGTGGAATCCTGAGGTCAGAGGGAAAATTAGAGGTCACTTACATCATCACGTATGCAACATATGTTTTTCTGCCTATCTGTACCATTTTTTCATGTGTCCAATTCATCTTAAAAGTCAGATGTTAAAAGCATGAGATAAGGGGCACCTGGGTGGCTCAGTGGGTTAAGCCTCTGCCTTCGGCTCAGGTTATGATCTCAGGGTCCTGGGATCGAGCCCCACATTGGGCTCTCTGCTAGGCGGGGAGCCTGCTTCCCCCCCTCCCCTCTCTGCCTGCCTCTCTGCCTACTTGTGATCTCTGTCAAATAAATAAATAAAATATTTAAGAAAAAAAGCATGAGATAACAGATAGCACAGGTATCCAATTCAACCAATGTTTTGCACATAGTACCTTTAAAAAATGTCAACAACTAAAAAAACAACATTGATTAAGCCCTTACCATGTAGTAGGTAATCACTAGCTGATTAATCAGCTTATATGCACTATGTCTATCATTACAACAATTACATGAGATAAGACTTATTTAAAACCCACTATAGATATTAGGAAACAAACTTATAAAAATTAAGACAATAGAA
>RCUC01171196.1:0-25156 GCA_003697995.1 Taxidea taxus jeffersonii | reverse complement strand
TCTTGTCTATCTTTCTCTATCATATTCAATTAGTTCTATTTTTTTTTTAAAGATTTTATTTATTTATTTGATAGATAGAGATCACACAGGCAGACAGAGAGGCAGGCAGAGAGGGGAGGGGAGAAGCAGGCTCCCCGCTGAGCAGAGAGCCCGATGCGGGGCTCGATCCCAGGACGCTGGGATCATGACCTGAGCCGAAGGCAGCGGCTTAACCCACTGAGCCACCCAGGCGTCCCAATTAGTTCTATTTTTATGGAGAGCCAAGACTAATATACCCTTGATATCCCTGTGTGAGTCTTTTATTGGTATAAGCAAATCACCACAAATTTTGCAACATAAAATAACAGTCATTTATTATCTCACAGTAGATCAGTAGTTCAGGCACAACATAGCTGGGTCTACTGCTATAATAAGATGTCTGCCATGTCTGCAGTCTTATTTGAGGCTTGGAATCCTCTTCCAAGCACATGCGGTTATTGACAATATTCACTTTCTTGAAGCTGTATAAGTCATGGTAGCTTGTTTCTTAAGGGCAGAAAGAAAATGTCTCTGAACTCAAGGAAAGACTAATCTCTCTTTTAAAGGGTTCTCTTGATTTGGTAACACCACTGGATAACTGCCTTTTGAGTAAATCAAAGTAAAACCAACTAGGAACCTGAATTATATCTGAAAAATTTGTTCATTTTTTTAAAATTCCTAAAATTTTGCTTACCTAACCCAGTTAATTGTTTTAGATGGTCTCTGAAATGTTCTTCGAATCTTCCTTGCCTTTAGTGTCTGAAGGTTTGCTAATATAAAAATTCTAGAGAGCCTAAGAACTTCAAAAAATGAAATGCTTCTCAAAGTAAAAGATCCACAGAAGTATCCAGAATGGAACGTGAAATATCAGACTATCAGGAAAATAAATAAATAAATAAATAAAGCCCCAGAAAAGACTGAAAAGAACGACGGCAACAACAACTTTATTTCTTACCATTCACTAGAGCGAAGGGTGTTCTATAATCTACATAAAGTGAGGTTAAATACATTTAATATATCCTGTCAAATTAATTCATCCCCATTTAAAATAGAAAGGTGTAGTTAAGACATTAAAAATGCATTTATTCTTTTATTCTTTATCATACTGAGTGAAAAAATTAAATAGAAGATGGATTTCTATCTCACACTGAATATTTTCTTTAAGAGCAAGGAAAATTATTTTATAAGGTACTCGATTGCCAAGCACATAACTCAAACTATCACCATGATTTCTATTTTGAAGATGACAGTAACTTTCACGGCATGCAGTGCTTTTCATTATGTAACAATGTTTATGAAGAATTCTAGTTATTTCAGTTTTCAGGAAAAGAAAATATTTTATATCCTAAATCTCTGCTTCCAGCACACCGTGTGTGACATATATTGCCAATTTGAGCAGAATAAGCATTTGTCAATCATTTCTTGACTTTTTTTTTTTTTAATATGGAAAACTATACAAACAGGCTGGCGAATCAGTTGGATCCTCTCTAGGAGGTATTAGCATGAAAAGCTAAATTAATATCACTTTATTGATCTGCCATCTTATCTGCATCTTTTCTCCTGTACCAGAGAAACACGTTGCATATGGCAGATTATCCAGATGAAATTCAATCATTTAGCAGTCAGTTTAGTTCTGATGGTATCTGACCACAGTGAATTTCCTCTTCATTAATTGTTGGCGAAAGACTGTAAAAATCTTTCCAGAAATTTGAGTGGGTAGGTCTAGGTCATAAGAAAGACCCATTAATTTTCAGCTCAGGTCGTGATCTCAGGGTCATGAGATCAAGACTTGAGTCGGGGCTCTTTGCTCAGTGAGGAATCGCTAGAGAATCTCTCTCTCTCTCTTTGTTCCACCACCCATTCATGCCTCCCCTTCTCTAACAAACAAATAAACAAATTTTTATAAAAAAGAAAGACCTATAACTAAATAGATTTTGAATTACTAATTATCTGTAGGATTTTGGCGTGATTGCTTAAAAAGAAAACAAATAAGAAAACAATGGATGGAAAAGGAAAGAAATGAGAACATAAGGAAAATTTTAATTACCTGAAAAAATCATATTGAATTAATCATATCCAGTCATCATTCTCTCAAGAACTAGCTCACTAGGAATAACATTTACAGTGTTACATAGGACCATATCCTTGGAGAAAATTTTCAGTTTTTTTCCCCAATCCACTGTCACTTGTATATTATATAAATCTTTATATACATTAATAGTCAGGAACCCAAAAGATCTATCATATTTGATCAAGACAAGCATAAATCACTTATTCATGATTTACCATTCCTAACTTGATTCATTGATTCATCTCCAGACAAGACAAGGTCAGTTAAAAAAAAAAAAAAAGATTAAGCTTCTTGCCCTTAAGAGAGAACAGCTTAACCAACAAATTCATCTTCACATCTGACCTCATGAATCTTGACACTGAGAATACTGTGAAAATAGAAATAGCCCTATAGCTGGTCCCTCAAACAGAAATGTCAGTGTAAGAGAGAAAACAGTAGAAAGATTAACAATAAACTTACCATGGGTGTGTCATAGTCATCCTAGTTGTCACCATGAGACAATCTGAATCGGTTAACATGCAATTACCTATTTTTATCACTATTTATTTTAAATAAATTTGCTGCTTTAGCTCATGGGGTTTTTGTTTTTTGTTTTGTTTTGCATGTGTGTGTGTCTTTTTTTTTTCCAGCTTTACTTCTCCCCAATTTCCTACCCTGCAGCATCCTAATTTTTCACATATACCTTCATCTCATTTATGTAATGGTGTTTAGCCATGGATTTGGCAAGCTGAGTTGTAGGGAAATAGTAGCATCTTTTAAATGTCCCCATGAGATGCCACAACAACCTATAATCAGGTAGGCTGCAATGTAATAGGTTTCTAATCCTGACTTCCAGGGCCAAAGAACTCATCAATTTTCTTAAATTTTCCTTGGGTTCCCCACCCACCTTCTGCACATATTTCAAACACAGAAATATAAACAAGAACCTTCTATGTAGTCTTAGCTCAGGTTGCTAAAAACAAACAAACAAACAAACAAAAACGTAGACCAGGTGGCTTAAGCAATAGATACTTATTTCTCATAATCCAAGGCTAGGGTGGGTCTAGGATGTCCAAGATCCAAATGCCAGCAGTTTTGGTTCCTGGTCTATACGTCATTGGCTTCTTGCTGAGTCCTCAATGGCAGAAAAAAAGGGAGCTCTGATATTTCTCTTCTTATAAGGACTCTAATCCTCTCATGGGGCATATCCTCATCTAAACCTAATTACCTCCCAAAGGCCTCACTTCCAAATAGCATCACATTGGGGATTAGAGCTTCAACATACAAATTTTGAAGACACAATTCAATCTGTAGCATATACCCAGATCATATAGTATATGTGTTGCTTTAAATGAAGAAAATAAATCTGATAATTATATCCTATTAAAACATGCCTAGATTGCTAAACTGATTTTTCATGGAGTTCTGGAAAATTTTTACATTTCTTAGCATAAAATTACAGGAATACTTTTACTACCTGACTCCAATCTACTTGGTTTCTATATACCCACCCCTCTGGCATTCTGCCTTCTAGCTGCAATGTGTTTCCATACCCTTCACTCAAAATGTCTGATTCTTTCAACTGTTTTTGCACATACTGTTTCCTCTGGCTGAACTGTCCTTCATCCCTTATGCATTATGATAAACCCTTATCCGTTCTTCAAGACCAAGTCCCACCAAAGTCTTTCCTGACCCCTCCTCTCTCCCAGTAGAGTTAATTCCCTTCTTTACTTCCACCTCATTTTGTTTATACATCTACCACAACACCAAAGTCATGAGTTTTCCAATTATTTGGTGATATGTCTATATCTTCTATTAAACTATGACATCCTTGAGGACAAGGGTAATTGATAACAAAACCTTTTAATTCAGCAAAACCAGAACTGTGCCTAATCCACAGACAGCAACACTCACTATATGAATGGAGGAAGGAAAGAACTACTAACTGAGTCCACACAGAACAGTAGGAGAACAGTTGATTCCCATTTCTTGTTCCATGGGCACTTGCCCTGTTTCGCACAATCTCCACTTTCTAGCCTCTTTAGTTTTGCTGTGGGTTGTACTATTTCAACCTTGCAAACCTAGTACTTAGTTTCATCATCCCTTGCTGCCTGCTGTCAGAGAACTAGATATTCTAACTCCTACATCACCTAAGTAGTGTTTTCCAAACTTACTTAACTATAAAGCTTCATGATGGTCCTTATTAAAAATATTAATTCCTGAGCCCAGCTTCAGATCTACTAAATATGAAGCTTCAGGAAAGGAGTTCAATAATCTGCATTTTTAAACATGTTTCCCAGATGATTCTGAAGAAGATAAGTAAGAATACACAAACAAAGGGTAAAAAGGGATGTTCCTTCTGTTTTGGGACAACTTCTTCCTCTAGTGGTCAATGTCATATCTTGGGACCTCATTAAGCAATAGTTCAGCTTCCTGAGACTGAGAAAGAAGCTTCACTTGAATGTCTTCCTCTAGTGGGTTCTTCAGGCTTTTAGGAAAATTGGAGACCCCTCCAATGATCCCCAGACATCTCCATACTCCTTCTTCCATGCAGAAGTTAGTGTGGAAGTTTATCTTGCTGCCTGTACTCCCAGATGCTCTCTGGAGTTCTGTTTCCTGGGTGCTGCAACTGCTGCTGCCAAATCCCAGAAGAGCTCTGGGTATTGGCAGTCTGCAAACTGACTCTGATGAGCTGTGACAGTTCATGTTCTGTGGGTTTATCCTCAATCAGACTAGACCCTGAGGATGTATGGATTCCCTGTAGGAAGTACAGATTGAGTGTCACTCAGGGTTGAAAATGAAAATGCAGACTAAGTACTTAGCATAGAGTCTGGTGTAAACTAAGCATTTAATAAATATTACCAATTAGTAATATTTCTGTTGTTGGACAGACTGAATATATTTCTTCCTTTGATCCCAATCCAAGAAAACCTATATTATATAGATTTTGAACATAATTCTTGGAAATTTAAAAATATCCTAATGCTTTAAATGAGTTTGGTAATTTAAATTAGTTTTGATTAATCATAAAATATGGGAGTATATTTTCCACAGAATGCCAAAACTCACGGTGTTTAAATCATAACATTCAGATTGTAGAGACCCTATACTTGTTTTGATGATCCAATAGGCATAATATTGTTTTAAAACTGTTATGAATACTAAATATTAATGCTTGTACTAATTAACTATTACTCTGTAACAAATCACTCCAAAACTCAGTGACTTGAAACAATCGCCATTTATTATCTCTCATGAATCTATGACTTGGCTCTGTAGACTGGTTCAGGCTGAACTTGGCTGATCTGGGCTTGGCTCACTTGTATATTTGTTGTTAGCTGGAGGGTTGCTGAGGATCCCTTTCATAGTGTTGCCTCAGCTAGGTTACTTCCCTCAAGAACAAGGAGACCATTTCAAGTTTGTTCAAATGGTGGTCTCATGGGTACAAGGGAGAAAAAATACATGCGATGTCTCTCGACCTAGGTTTGGTCAAGACCAATGACAAAAATGACTAATGACCTAATTAAAATGATAGTACAATGCCATTTTTGGCATATTCTATGGATCAAAATGAATTATAAGGTCAGCCCAGATCTAAGGGGTAAGAAATAAACGTCATCTTTGATGCAAGTTGCTGAAAATTATTTTTTCAAAGGATACAGGAAGACTATTATTTGGACACTCAGTGTAAACAGCTTGTCACATTAGTCATTGTGGAAAAGTATCTCATTTTTGGAGTTTTCTGAAATCTAAAAAAAATAGATTCAGAGATATGATCAAAATCATGCTCTTCCTTCCATTATCACCAAATTGGCTATAATAAAGCCACATAGTAATCAGATAGGCATTGTTCATTTTATTTATTTTTTAAGGTTTTATGTTTAAGTAATTTCTACATCCAACATAGGCCTTGCATTCACACCCCTGATATCAAGAGTCATATGTTCCACCAACTGAGCCAGTCAGGCACCTTTCATTTGTTCATTTTAGCAAAATGCCAGCATTAGCTCAATATGGTTGTTAAGACATAAGATATCATCATATCAGCTAACACCTAGCCGTGTGCCCAGCAAGTATATATACAAAAGGGAAATATATACAAATATATATCTATTTGCTTTCTTTATAATATTTATTAACTAGAGTCCTCAGTTTTTTTTGTTCTTTGCTTTCCTCCATGTATCATCGTTACACTGGTTTTTCATGATGTTAAAATTATTTGGTAATCTTTAGCAACATTTGTCTTTTTGAAATGTGTTTTCCAATTGATCCCTTTGTCTTGACTGTTGAGTAAGTATCTTTGTTGTTATTGTTTGGGTTTTTTGTTGTTGTTGTTGTCATTGCTGTTTTGTTTTTGTCAATGGGGCTTTGTACTTGTAAGAAACAGAAGCTAACTATGGCCAAATGAAGCTGAAAAAAATGTTTTCAAGGAATATTGAAATACAGAATTAACAAAAGTGTTAAAGAACCAAAGCCAGAAAATGAGGGCAGAAATGCCCAGTGAAATCATCTCAAATGTCTCAAATAACCCCAGCCAAACCCACAGGCTTCTTGACTACACAGTGGGTGCTCATGAACAATTACAAACTCTCATCTGAGCTTCATGTCAAAACCTTAAGATACAAAATCATATGCTAGAACATCTGAACTTATGCTAGGACTTTGTCACGTAGGCTCATCACAGCTACCAGCAAACTGAAAGTAAGACCATCTGCCTGTTGTCCATTGTGGAAAGCAAGGCTTTGCCATTGAACTTTCTTGGGGTCCCAACTAAATAAAAGTATGTTTGGATTCTGAACAGATTAAAATAAATGCCCATTTGTGGTGCCTGGCCGGCTCAGTTGGTAGAGCGTGGAGTTCTTGATTGAACTCAGGGTTGTGAGTTTGAGCCCCACATTGAGTGTAAAGAGTACTCAAAAGTAAAATATTTAAAAAATAATAAAATAAAATAAATGCCCATGTAATCTACTCCATTAGTTGCTGTATATCCATAATACCTTTCTGTATACATTATATTTCAAAAAATAATTCTATACTCTAGCATAAGGCAACTACTAAGTCTTACATAAACTTACATTGGTCCCAAAGACATACACTCAATGGTTTGTCTGCTTAATATACATCTTTCCCCATCTATTGTGATTCCCACTTGAATATTCTGAAGCCCGTGTGTGTGTGTATGTTTGTGTTGGAATCGGGGAGGGAATCTGTAAAGTTTATCAACAATAACCTCTTATACTGGCAAAGAGAAAGAAAAGTAAAGTTATCTATAGAAAATATGTAAGTTTGCACTTTTACTAAGAAAGAAAATATGGTTAGAAGTTATAGTTTAATTTTATAGAATTGATTATAAATCATAATTAGTATTTATGTTTTCTTTCTACATTAATAATTTCATGTTCACACTTTTCCAGCTGAAATCTAACTTTCTTTTTGTCTGTTTGCCCAAAAGCATGTGAAATTCAAAATAGTATTCAAAAACTAATGTTATGTACCCTGTGAAAGCATTTCTCTTTTGGGTACTTGTGTGTTGTCTATTGCTAGATTTAAAAAAAAAATTGATGTTGAATTTGGCAACTTAAAACAGTAATATTCATTATCTCATATCTTACAGAAATTCAGGTACAGCTTAGTTGGGTCCTCTGACTCATAAAGATGCAATCAAGGTACTGGCTGAGTTGGAGTCTTATCTGAAGTTTCTAGTGAGGGACGATTCACTTTTCAGCTAATTCATGTAGTTATCATCAGAATTCAGTTACCTGTGGGCTGCTGGACTGAGGGCCTCAATTCCTTACCATGTGACGTTCTCTATAGAGCAGCTTACAACATGGCATGTACCTTCTATCAGAAGAAAGGGATGGGAAAAATAGAGGTAAACAAAATTGAAGCCAGAATCTTTTTTTTAAATCTTTTTTTTTTTTTTAAGATTTTATTTATTTATTTGACAGAGAGAGAGATCACAAGTAGGCAGAGAGGCAGGCAGGTTGGGAGGGAAGCAGGCTCCCGCTGAGCAGAGAGCCCGATGCGGGGCTCCATCCCAGGACCCTGAGATCATGACCTGAGCCGAAGGCAGAGGCTTTAACCCACTGAGCCACCCACGCGCCCCCAAAATCTTTTATAACCTAAGCTAAAAAATGGTATCCCGCCACTTTTGCTGTATTCTATTGATTACAAGGAAAGCATTAGGTCTAGAACACACTCAAGGGGGAGGGATCACAAAAGGACACTGAATACCAGGAGGTATGGATCATTGGAAACTATCTTCATAGCTGAATTCTACCAGTGTTTAGACGTATAATCAGCACAACCCAGTCTTGGGTACAAAAAGCAAAATTTCCTCGAGTAGACCGTTAGTTACAGTCATGACACACAGCACTCCTATTTCCATCCTCTGGTTCTTAGACACAGTTTTTTTTTTACTTTGGAGAAACAACATGTATTATTTCCTGGTTAAGAGCGTATGCTTTATTCATCATAACACCAATTCAAATGAGTGTCTCAAAGCTGGTGATAAAATGGCAAGAATCTATTCTATCATTCTGTAAGTCCAATTATTTCTAGGAAATATAAAAGAAGACTATGACTTCCATGAGCTCAAAACAATACCTTATTTATTTCATAGTTAAAACTAATTCCTTAGAAGAAATATTTTGTGATATCCTGGATGATGGATAAAGACATTCAATCAATCCACATATTGTGGGGCTGGCAGAAGCCTGATGGGCAGGGTAAGTAAATCTAAATCTACTTCTATTTCAGTAAAGAAAAAATGTTTTACTGCCCCAAGACTCTAGTAGATTTAAATGATCACATCAACATCACCTGGCTGGTCTCCATGGGAGTGGCACTGTCCTAGAGAAACAGACATTTTTCCACTGCTATCAGACTGAACCATCACTGGAGCGCCTGGGTGGCTCAGTGGGTTAAGCCTCTGCCTTCTGCTCAGGTCATGATCTCAGGGTCCTGGGATCGAGCCCCGCATCGGGCTCTCTGCTCAGTGGGGAGCCTGATTCCTCCTCTCTCTCTGCCTGTCTCTCTGCCTACTTGTGATCTGTCTGTCAAACAAATGAATAAAATCTTAAAAAAAAAAAACAAAAACAAAACAAAAACTGAGCCATCGCTGTTGGTGGTAACAATGCCATACATGAACCTGTTACCTCCGGCATCTCTGGCCATTTGTCCGTGAGCCTGTTGAGCGACCCACAGGTGCTAAGGTGAAGATTGGGGAAGAAACAGTATTCACTTCCACAACATATTTATCATTTCACTCTAATTATGAACAGACTTTTCCTGAAATCAGGCATTTTTTTTAAAATGGCATATTTACATGGCTCCCAAATATTCTACACTCTGGGCCTGTTCTAAAAGTTTAATTGATATATCTGTCTGCAAACTTTTTTGTAAAACCCATCAAAATCAGTCCAAGTGCCTTGACTTTGGGTAAACCATCAGCCAATTATTTGTGAATTGTTAAGGATCTTTAGCTGAGGCCTCACCCCCTTCTAGGAAAAGTGGGGAAAATATGCATATGCTTTATAAAGAGATATCACTATGAGGATCACTTTATCCCTTCTCTTTCAGAAATACACCAAAGTGTTGCAGCAGTATTCCTGGGAAGATCTATACCCATGTAATTATGAAAAAAAGAAGAAAATGAGCATAATTTACAGATGGCCTTGCAGGATATACCAACACAAGTTAGATATAAATCACCACACATTCAAAGCAGGAACCTCAAATTTGAAAATTTTGCAATACCACCAAATGTTTCTTCTAAACTGAAAAAAATATTGGCAGTTGCTGTCATGCTCTTCCAGTTCTGGTCTCCCCGCCTCCATCGCCTGATGGCTTTCCAGACCCAGCCGCTGCCAGCATGGTCACTGCTGCAAAGAAGCCCAGCCTACTGGGGTCCCGGCCCAGGACACCGTGGAAAGGGGAGACAGCAGGAGCTGATGACCCTCATGATGTCTAGCTGCACAGGACTTCCTGCCTTCCTCGAATCAAAATTTTAAATGGGTAAGGACCATCCACGGAGCTGGTGGCACCGTATAGGAAGTATAGTGTCTTCCTATGCTGAGGAAGTTTACTGAGGTGTAAGCCCTCTCTGGAGTTCCCCAGGGGCTACCCTTACAATGAATCCATGGCAAAGTTCCTTGAGCCTTGCTACCACCCCAGGGTGGACACCCAGGGTATCATCTGCCTGGACATCCTGCAGGATAAGTGGCTGCCCGGTAGGACATCAGGTGAGGACCATCTTGCTGTCCATCTGAGCCTATTAGGAGAATCCAACATTCATAGCCTTTTGAATACACAGGCTGCTGAGCTCTGAAAAAAACCCACAGAGTTGTCGTACCTGCAAGAAATCTACTCAAAGCAGGTCAAAGCCAAGAACCCTGACTGCCTAACCTCTCTCCTTGTATTATGTTTATGTTTTCCTTAGATTTTCTTCCTTCATTTCTGTACAGGACTCTTTCTCTAAGCTGGGGTGTCATTTTATTTTTTTAAAATTTTTAATATATTTTTTAAGATTTATTTATCTAACAGAGAACACGTGCACAAGTACAAGTGAGGTGGGGTCAGGCAGAGGGAGAGGAAGAAACATGCTCCCCGCTGAGCAGGGAGTCCAATGTGGGGCTGGATCCCAGGACCCTGGGATCATCCTGGGATCATGACCTGAGCGGAAGGCAGACACTTAACGAACTGAGCCACCCAGGTGCCCCTGTTTCTCTTTTTTAAAATTAAGTCTCTGGTTGAGCCTTTGTGATGGATATATTAAATAAATACATTTTTTAATAAAGTAAAAAAATAAATAATGAAAGGATTCAAAACGTATATTCTGTCTTGAGGTAATAGCCTGATTGTCTCTGCATTCCTTCTATCATTTTATTTTGGCAGATCCCTGTGTTTTCATAAAATTTAATTTCTATCACTTAGTAATTGATGTATCTCTTTTCCTGAATATCATAAAAAATTGTGAGATTTCTCTGTCACATTGGAAATGTACTATTGGTGTATTTGTCTTTCCTCATATGTATCATGGTAAAATAAAAGCATGTTACACTGCAAAAAATAAAAAATAAAAATTAACTTCTATCATATGCCAGGTCATACCCAGTCATTCAGGATATTTCCATTACCTATTTAATTATTCCTATCAGGATGATGGTATTAATTCTAAGAGCCTCTATATTCTGCTGTGAAATTATCAGACAGTTACATTTTCTTCAGAGCTGAGGATATGAAAGACATTGAGGCAAGATGGTGAAGGTATAGCAAAGCTCTTTCTAGGCAAAGGCATAATGCTTCTGGTATCTTTTATTTAATGGAATAGGGAAAAACTAATTTCAACTCAGAAGCTGTATAACATTTATCCAGAGTTGTATTCATTAAGTAACAAAAGTATGGAATAACAGCTATAATCAGATTAATTTCTGATTAAGTAACTAGCATCTAGTGTTATTTTTCATAGACACACTTAAATTTTGTCCAGATTCTGAGTAGAGTGGAGCTGTGATAGAAATCATTATTTTTTAATCTTCAAGTCACTAATGACAATGTTAAGAATTGCTTGTGATTCATCATTCTTTTTGTAGAAAAGGGGACGACTCTGCTTCACATTTTCTACCAAATACTCCCACTTCATCTTTTAAAAAAAAAAATCCTTTTTATTATTATACTATTCAGACAGCCAAAGTGGGGATCTCCCAAATTCCCTAAAGATATCTTCTAAAGATGTTTATTTTGCCTATGTACTCTGGAGAAATATTAAAGAAGAGTTCACAATTAAACTGAGCCCAAAAGCCAATAGTTGCTTAACCTTTATGAGTCCATACTCTGCTGTGAGATCACAGCAGAATTCTATATCTCTAGGAAAATTCTGTTAGTTCACAGCTGGTGATCAATATTTTTCGAAAGGTTTGGATATTTCCTATTTCCAAATACAGAGATCCTCTGGTAAAGGATTACTGATCTGTAAGGGAAGCTAGAAGGAATCACCAAGTGTATATTTGATACAATTTCAGAATGTTTCCCAAAGGATCTCGCTTCCTTTGGGTTTGATAACTGCTACAAGTGTTGGGATGAATGGCCGAAATGGTCTAATATTGTGATTCAAGTCAGGCTTCTCCCTCATCATCATCATCATCAACAACAACATCACTTCTAGCTATTCACCAAAATAGGCTTCCTCTTCTCCCTTAGACCACAGCAATGTTTCAAATTTCCCCTGCAACAGCATGTGGCCACATGACTGAATTTTAGTCAGCTTATTACCTTAAGTGACGTTTGCTACTTCTAAGCCTGGCCCATAAAAACTTCTCACATGGACCCCTTCATATTCTTTTTCTTCTAGAGTAAGCCAGGGTCCCCTATGGAAGTGCATATTGCAGGTTGGCAGAAGCATCATCAGCCTGGACCACTGAATGGCTTTGTGACAACCACATCCTCTTCCTTCCACCTCTAACCTGGAACTGTCTTGCATTGTTATTTGGGCAAGAAATACATTTTCAGAGTGTGGAGCTGCTACATATTTGGGTATGTGTTTGGTGTGTGTGTATGCCCATGTGTGTCTGTGTGTGTTTAGTCTATATTTTCACAGTCTGACCTACTTTAAGGAATCTAGGCCTTAGTGTACTGTCCATGTATTGTGAATCATGAAACTCCATGCCCAATTAGCTGCCACCAAAGATCTTAGGCTATTGCTAATTACCACAATTGCTTTCTTCATCTCATGGTAATCATGACCACTTTGCCTCTTATTTCTATCAAGAATCTCATTTTAGCTGCACCTTCTCTTAATGTTTATAGCACTTATAAAACAAAACAAACCAAAAAATAGTCATTAAGCTACCTTTCATCTCATTGTCTTTTCTGGACCATCTTGGAGAACATAGTAAAAGAGTAGGTAACAATTCATAGATGTTCTTTAGCCTTTCTAACTACTAAAACTTTGAATTCCTTTATTTTAAAAAATCTTATTTTGATTTCATTTAGTATGGATTGGAATCCAGGTTATGGTCAGCAAATTATATAATTAAAATATATCCAGCTGTTAGAACTAGCATAATTATACCAGAATGTTGTATGTCATATCATATCTATAAATTAAATGGATAAAAAAGTCTGGAGATAATGAAAGGCAAGGGGTAAGGAATGAAGACAATTGAATTTTAATTTTTTAAAGAAATAATTTCTTCAGGTTAGGAAGCTGCAGCATTTACAAGCCAAGAGAAACAGTAGCAAGGAAGAAAGACTACTTCAAATAGAAAGTAAAGTTCTGTGGGATTTGGGGCTCAGTATGTCCAATGTCCTCTGAATCTTTCCAGTAGGTCCAACACCTGTTCTTGGACTCACGCTTGCTCTAATCAAAGCTTTCACTTTCCCAGAAGAAATCTGGTGATTAACTGAATTCAACTGGTGTTATAATTTGTCAGACAGACTATAGATTCAAATTTTGCATTTGATTCTTGGCTCCTGTGGGCCCATAGCTATAGCTATAATATGATAATAGAAAATTCTAGGATTTCGGGATATGGACTGAGAATTTAAGGATTTGAGCTCACTTTTCTCTTTGTTTAAGCTGTCTGTTTTCCCAATAAATAAATTAATAACCAACTGACTTCATTATTGTGGAGTTCCTCTTTTATTTCTTAGCTATTCTAAAGCAGAGGGAACTCGGTCTTAAAAGTCTTAGTTCTGAAGGACAGTTTATTCCTGAAGAACACCACTCATAATTGAATTAGAATATTCATCTGTAAAGTCATAGTCTGCAGAATTTCATCCTTGAAAGTCATAGTCTGTGAGAAACCAACATGGTTTCGTTTAGCTTCAGGATCCAATAGGCAAGATAACTAATTCTAGATATTTTGAGCATCCATTACCTTCCCTCTACTTAATAGTATACCTGTCATAACATGTCTGATTAACCTACACAAAGAGTGAATGCACAGGGTGACTCTAGAATGATACAAATATCAATGAGAGACCTAGAGAACTGGTTTTCAGAAGCGGTGGAGACAAAAGAGGACAAGTACAGCTGAGCTTATTTCTTAGGCGTGTTTCTTCCAGGCACAACCTGCCTTCAGCAGCACTACCCTGGGACATTCCCAGAGTTCCTGAACTGCTCCATTGCAGGCAGTTCAAGAACTGCACCACTGTACTCTGTTTTCTAATGTAGATACCTCAAGTCATCAGGTTCTCCTTGCATGGGGTGTTGTTTCCAGAT
The DNA here is from genome assembly GCA_003697995.1 of Taxidea taxus jeffersonii. Classification (NCBI taxonomy): domain Eukaryota; kingdom Metazoa; phylum Chordata; class Mammalia; order Carnivora; family Mustelidae; genus Taxidea; species Taxidea taxus. Next base: position 10,865 of record RCUC01171196.1, on the reverse strand, counting down.
GATAAAGCATTTCCATGAGGAGGAGCCCAAATTTACAAGTATCCACTACTGTAACTGGGTAATGGAGGAGCAATTGCATTCTAGATGTTTTCATTCTTTTATTATCATTATTATACACTGGCATTGAATAAATAATTTACTGAATCTATTTTGTGCTACCTCATGGAAATATGTGTCCTAAAAGAATCTGTTATCTTAAAAACAGCTTTCTATCTAGTAGGAAAGAGAAATGTGTAAAGAACTGTTGGGGCTCCTGGGTGGCTCAGTGGGTTAATGCCTCTGCTTTCAGCTCAGGTCATGATCTCAGGGTCCTGGGATCGAGCCCCACATTGGGCTCTCTGCTCAGCGGGGAGCCTGCTTCCTCCTCTCTCTCTGCCTGCCTCTCTGCCTACTTGTGATCTCTGTCTGTCAAATAAATAAATAAAATCTTTAAAAAAAAAAAAGAACTGTGGTACATGATAACAAATAATAAGTACTATAAGAAACTTGAAAACAATATGCTTTAAAAGACAAGAGAAGAGAAACACACTTCTTGTTACTAAGTTATTAAGTTAAATTATTAAGTTAACTTCTTGTTATTAAGAGTTAAAGTTATTGTCCTTTAACTTGATAAAGGAAAGGAAAGAGGTGATTTGTGAGCTAGGTCTTAGGTTAAAATTTCAAAATGCAGTGATGAAAGACTCCATTTCTACTTGAGAAAACAGAATGGAAGGTTACATGTAAAAATATTTTTAGGGTGTGTTCAGTAAACAAGAGATGCATTGACTTGATTAAAACACATTAAAATGCTGCTCCTTAATGGCAAATTGGGACCACATTGTCTTACCCCTTAACTGCTAGTTAAGAGGACTATTTTATGACTTTAAAAGTAGGGCAATATCCTGATGATTTATGATGTTTCATCTAAATGAACATGCATTCTACATTAAAAGAATAATAAAATAGAGACAGTGAACTAAATTAATACAAAAGTTCCAGACAAAAATGTATGATTTATATTTTCAGCAGAGGACTTGGATTAAAAAGTGTCAAAATTAACCATGATATTAGTACTAATTTATAAAAATAAAACAAAAACTATCTTTGTGGTTGTATCTGAAATTTGTATCTTTAGTGTTAACCTCTCAGGAACTCTTTCCACATTTCCAAATGTTACTGAAAATCATGACATAAAGAAAATATCTTAGTTTTAAAGGCTTTTTTAGTGTTCTAAACATCAAATTACTCACTCATTAGTTAACTAACTTTTTAAAATTTAATAAATAACTAGTAATTTCTATGACATAGATCTTGCTCCCAACAATAATATAGTCTAAGAATGAAATTATAAATTACAAAACAGTGTGAAGGAATTATTGTATTGTTACAGATGAGTAAATGCCTATATACTGCTTCTCTCTCACTGTAACATAACAAGTCCAAAAAAGTTTATAAATACTAACTTTTCTTCTCCAATGATTATTTTACAATGAGATCTAAATTTTTCATGTTTATATTCTTTACTATTAAGTACAAACTAACTTATATAAGTTGTATAAACTGATTTTAGATATGATTTATACTTTGTTATTATTTCAATAGACAGCAGTCTTTCTTTTTATTAAAGATGTACAAGAACATCATCATTCTATATTAGAATTGAAGAGGGTTTCAAGGAAAACCAAGGCCTAGAGTATGGATGAGATCTGGTTTTTATGAATCACAATATAATACTCATCCCTCATTAATACATTAAATAAATATTTATTCAGTTCTTAGCCACACTGAACTTTCTTTGAATAAGGTAAGATATAGTTAATTTCCGGATATCATCCTTTTGAAGTGCTTCTGGTCACATAGTTGTTTGATGTTCTCCAGGCATCTCAAGGTAGGCAGAATTCTAAGGTAGTTCCTAAGAGTCTTATCCTCTGATGTACATGCCCTATAATATCTCTTTAGTGTGAGCAAAAGAGTGAATGTGGTGAGATATCATTCCCATCATTATGTTACTTATCAGCTGACTTCGATTTAATTGAAGGGAAACTTATGCTAAGTGGGCCTGACCTAGTCAGGCCAGCCTTCTAAAAGAAGATAAATAGCAGAGAGGCATTCTTTGGCTAGCATCAAAGATAGGGTAAACTGCCATGATTTGAGAGGAGGGGACCACATCCCAAGGACCGAGGGATACCTCCAGGAGCTGAGTACTTAGCTAATAGCTAATAAGAAAATAGGGACTTCCACTAGGCAACAATGTAGAAATGAATTATGCCAACAACTATGAAGTTGAAAGAGGACACTGAGCCTCAGATAAAATGGGAGGGCTGACCAACATGCAAATTTCAGTCCAGTGAGCTCCTGAGCAGTGGATCCAGCCAATGCTCACCTGAACTCCTGACCCATGAAAGCTGTGAACTTATACTTTGTGGAACTTTTTAAGTACTAAGTTTGTGGTAATTTGTTATGCAGCAATAGAAAGCAAATACACATATTCAACAGCCCATATGTAGGAGAAAATATGGGAAATTTTTGTCTATTTTTTCCTGTGGTTTGAAGATAAAATAATAGTTCAGTAGAGAATGAAATGAAAGAAAGGGATTTATAATGAAAGAAAAAGAGTTAAGGGAGAAATAATCATAATGAGTGTGAAGAAAAGGTGTAATAAGCTTAAAGCTTGAGAGAATTAGAAGAGTCGGGGAAGTTTTGGTTGGACAGTAGGCTCTAGAATACATGAATGCAGTGATGAAGGAGACGTAAATACTACCACTGGGGATCAGCAGTAGAAGTGAACTGCTAGAGTGAAGGACAAGTGATGATCACTGCGATGGAGCCATCAGCCACATAAACTTGAAGTCATTCATGGTGATGGTGGGAACGGAGGAGAAATAAAGATTATGATCCAAGTGCCAGAATCTTTGATAGGTGGGGAGGTTGGTAGAGGTCTGTAACTGAAGGGGAAGTGTTATGGACTGAATTGTGTCCCCGTAATATTCATATGTTGAAGTCCTAACCCCCAGTACCTCTGAATGTGATTATATTTGGTGATAAGGTCTTTAAAGAGGTCATTAAATTAAAACAATATCTGTAGGGTAGGCCCTAATGAAATACAACTGGTGTTCTTGTAGGAGGAAATTAGTACACAGACAGACACAGAGAGAAGACCATGTGAAGACACAAGAAGACAACCATCTACAAGCCAAATAGAAAGACCTCTGAAGAAACCAACCTATAGACACCTCAGTCTCGAACTTCTGATCTCCAGAATTCTGAGAAAATCCTGCTGTGGTTTCAGTCACCAAGTTGTGGTACTTTGGGCAGCCTTTGAAAAGTAATACAGGCAGTAAGAGATTCCTGTTGATGAGCCTAAATGTTATACAGCTTTTGACCCTGAGTAGACTCTAGGTAAATACATCAATCCTTACTTGCCCATGCTTGCATATAAGCAGAATCAGTTACAGAGATAATTATGAAGGAAAAAGAGTGGCTTCGGTGGCCCCCACTTCCTCCCTTCTGAATTGGTCATCTTTGGCAAGTGAGTTTCATTTTTATATGAACCTTCATGGGTCACTTACTTTGGTTCATCTGTGGACATAGAAGACTTTGGCTTCCTAGAAAGCATATTATCACATATTATCAAAATACTCAAGCAGAATTTAGGTGGTTGGATGTAGAAGATAGAATAATTATTTCAAAGTTAGATGTTTAAAATATATCACAGCTATTGTTTTAGGCTAGCTGAGAAAATTGCATGACTTAAATTCTATTCCATGCCTTGAAAAATACATGGAGAGATGATTATTTTAAAAGTTTTTTTATGGGCTTCAAAATAGTGCCTTCATGTATCCACTCTTCCAAACGCTGTTTCAGGCTGCCTTAAGATCTATAAGATCTTAAGATCTTAAGATGCTATAAGATCTCTCATAACTCTAAAAGAAAGATTAATCCCCCCCAAATATATCCGCTGTTGTATTGGTTAACAGTGATGTGGTCCAAGGTGGGAAAATTCTTCCTGATTTATTCTTTTCCTTGTGGCTTAAAGCCAAAACAATGGCTTAGTAGGGAAGAAATTAAAGGAATATTGATACTGAGAAAATAGAAGAGTTTAGAAATGAATAATCACAATGAAAGTTAAGAAAAAGTGTGATTAAAATAAAGTTTGAGAGAATTAGAAGATTTTGAGAAAATTTTGGTGTGTCAGTGAATCCGTGTGTGTATAAATTCATGTATATTTATGCTAAATGTGTACTGGGTCATAATGTTAAGTATATTTTTATATTTAATGCCATAAGACATTTAATGTTAAAAGACTCTTTTATGTTGCAAAGGAAAGCAGATTTCTTTAATTAGAGGAAGCTCATTATCAGAATGTGCAACAGGGCTTTAAATTGGAAAGCTTCAACTAAGACATCAATCTCTAATAGATGCTTCCTTCCAAAGGAGGTGCTCATCAAAAACAAAGTTTTGAATTAGATAACCAGAAACTAGTTATATGACTTTGAAACCTGTTACCATTAGCAGCTGTACATAAAGGTAAAATGAGTAGGAAGGGATCTTTTTTGGAAGGAGTGATTGTAATTTCAACCTCCTCACTCTGTACACACACATATAACCCATCTGAAGCCCTGCGTGATTGCAGAAGATAACTGCACTTTGATGGGACGTCAAAAGTAAACAATCCAGGGGAAGAAACATGGAACTCGTGGTAGAAATTGCAGTCTAAAGTAGTTTTTTAAAATCCTGAGAGGACCCCAGCAGGGTATGGGGGTAGACCCCAGGGAGCAGAGGTTGAGAAAGGCATGGTAGTGGCCAATTTAAGATGTTCTGTCTACACGAAGAGAAAACCAGCTGGAAAATCTCCAACAAATCCATGAGTGCTCCCATGTGAGAATCAGCATTAAATATTTGCCAGACCCGGTGTAAATAAAACCCCTGACCATAGTACCCCTGCTGTAACAGTGAAGAGGTCAGAATGAAATATTTACAAGCCAGGTAAGGAGGAGTAAGGGTAGGTGGGTAAGGGAGAAAGATGACAACACTTGTCCTACTGCAAGAAGCTAGTTCCAAAAGGGTTTGAAATTGGTAAGCAACTGAGGGAAGAGATTTAGCTGTTGATCTAGTTGGAGTTCTGGTTATCACATGCAACTAGACGTTTTCTTTTCGATTGCTTTCACTGAAGCTAGGTTTGCAGTTTAAAGTGAGAGAATGCTAAGAGTGCTCAGGAGGCCCGAGTTTGTATGTGGGAACCCAGGAATCACTGATGGCACAAGGAAGTATAAAAATCAATGGGATGCAAAACTAAAGTGCCTTTTATGATTTGTTTTCTCCCAGTTCTACTTGAGTTACAGGTACTCAGGGAAATAAGGAAGAGCGGGGGACGGTGGCCACACACGTGGGCTTGCCTGAAAGTTGAATTCTCCCTAAGGAAACACAACAACTCAGTTTTAATGCCTCTAGTGGTGCCATTGAGGAAGAGGTGTGGTCGCTGCTCAGGGACCTGGCAGCTCCGTCTGTGCTCCCTCTCTCATCCATTTGCCACCTTGTCCTTGGCACCATCATAGTGTCTTTATTGTGTTTTGACTTTCATATGCTCGTTCTCTGTGTGAATGCCTGTCTTCTGCATTCTGTACTGGTAGCTGGCCCCTCTCAAGTCCTCCCAAAGCAAGGATTAGACGAGCAACCAGTCACACTATTCAGGGTAGGAGCCTCTCAGACCGAGAACCCTGACAGTAGGTCACGTCATCGACTAGTATTTAGCCCCGAGGTTCTCAAACTTTTGGGCTTCAGGACCTCTTTACATTGTTCTAAAATATCGAAAGTTCTGAAAATGTTCTGTTTAGATGGTTTATTTCTGTTGATAGTTATTGTATTAGATATTAAAACTGACAAATTAAAATATACATATATGTGTATATTTACTGACTTATTAAAGTAACAATAAAAATCCATCACATATTGATATAACTAGGATATTTCTATAAAATAAAATCCCTATAATCCCCAAAAAACCTGAGTAGGAAGAGTAGCACCGTCAAACAGTTTTGCTAATCTCTTTAATTGTTTGGATTCTCATATCTGCTTCAATCCGTTGTATAGGTTGTTTTACAAAGAAAATTTAGCCTCACACGGATGTGAAGTTGGACATGGAAAGACCTCATGGACACCTGAAAGTGACTTTGGGACCCCTAGATCCTGTATTTACATATGTATTTATATACCTATGTGTATATATATATATATGTGTGTGTGTGTGTGTAAATAGATAATTAGAACCCCAGAACATATTATATTACTATAGTAATGATATATAATTATAATATATATATATCAACACATTTAAAAATAAATAAGATACATTAATATGGTATAGTTATATTAAATACAAGCAACATTTTTCCCTACACGTGACTTTTAAAATAGCAAAAGAACAGCAAGTGAACTGTTTTGGAAGACCGCAGCTGAAAATTTGACTACAGGCTTAGTTAGAAGTGGCAGTGGACAATATTCAAGGGCCAGTTTGCTTCCTGCGCTGTTATTTCAAGTCTCGCTCTCAATTTCTCCATTAAAAAAAAAGAAGAAGAAGAAGAAAGAAAGAAAGTGATAGGACTGAAGTCCAGAGTCCCTCAGGCCCTCTCTGCTCTAACATTTAATCATTCTCATAGATCAAGTAAATGAAGCTTGTACCTCAGAGAACTGACAATCTAGTTTTAGGTTAATTTAATGGTCCTAAGTCTCCTTTTTCAGACTTCTACTGTAGTGATAATTCACGACAATGACTTAACCCAATAAGTTTCTTCAGTTAAGGTTTACACAACGCATACAAATGTGGTTCAAATGTAGAGATCATCTTTAGAAAAACTAAAACTGCTTTCATGGTTTGGGTACTTTATGACTCTTAACTCTTCTACCATTTCAAATCATGTGTTTCTTGCAGGTCTGTCTGGAAGACAGTTCCCTTCGCTAAGCTTGGCATGCCTTTTGCCTGTCCTACGGGCTGGTCATTCCAGTTTGTGGATGAAAACAGCTCACCACCAAATGGCCTTAGCTACTCTAGCCGTGCATTTTAATTTCAAGCTGTGATTTCTAGTGCTGCAAAATGCTGTTTTCGGTTCTGTTGGTACTTAACAGCTTTGTTTGCTTGTGCCATGAAACTACTCGAATACTATTTTCTTTTCTGTCCTTAGCAAATGACCCAGGCACCAAAGCTGCCATTCCACACTGAAAGGGTGAGTCACCAAGCCTGATTTTGTCTGACTTCGAGATCCTGCAGGTAACTGGTTCTAAGGGCTCCTTCCTATGTTCTTTTCAGATGCTGACAGTCATTAAAGAAATGGTTTAGAGGAAGAGGGTGACATTTTAGAAATAACCAATTGAATAGTCATATAAGAAAGAACTTAAAAATAATTCCAGCACAACTTTCTTTGGCAGAGGAGATCCAGATGCCAAGAGAGGAGCTGGGGCTTGGTATCTTCCACATGCCTCACAGGACCTAGTATTGAGGTAAAACTAGATGTCTTTTAAGGAAAGAGGGGGCAAAATGCATAAAACATGATAAGTGTAAACCAGTGCTTGGAAAATAAATCCAGAATATGCTGCTGAGTGACACTTTTGGTAAACAGAGAGAGAAAAACAGAGGGAGAAGTAGCAAACTAACTCTAAATTATTATACAGATGATGGTTTAATTAGGTCAAGGCCATTTTTGCTTATTTCTGACCTGACAATTTTTCTTATATGATTAGACTTCATAACTGATTTGCAGTTTAATGCATTTGCAAAACTGTACTTCATACTGCCTTCATTATTTTATTTTCTTGACACTTGAAAAATTAGAGGCACTGACATCATTTTAAATCAAAAATGCATTTTACTCCTCTCCTATGCAGATTTCCCTTGTACATTCTGAATGTGTGTTATGTATAAAACTTCTGTCGACATTGTCTCAGCTACACACTCAGCATACACAATATAGGTCAGCGTGGCTTATAACCCACTCAAGGTGCAGATCAGACAATTGTGCTCCTTGGGAGTACATCTGAAACGAATTTTGAAAGGTCTGGAGGTTTTGTTTGGCAAAGAATTGAGCAAGAAACCTCTTGGGTTTCTTCTTAGGAATTTTCCTGAAGGAAAACTTTTTGTGTGTGTGTATGTGACATTTAGAAATGAAAGTCAAACACTAACCCTTTGGTAAGGTCCACAGTTTTCTTTATCTGTATTAGTTCATATTCAGAACATCTGAAGAACAATATGGGTATAATGTATATTTTAGAAAAAGATCAATGCTGGGAGGCTAGCTCTTTCACATAATAAAAGTATTCTTTTGACAACATGATAGCTAGAGGTCTAATTTATTATTAATAAAAATAATAGCCACCATGTATTGAATTTTCCCTACTTTCCAACAGTCCTTTAATCCCCACAGGAAAACTGAGATCTCGTTTTTACAGCTCTGAACCCAAGAGATTAAAAAACAACAGCAACACAACAACAACAAAATGGCTTTTATTCTTCTGTACAACCCTATTAAATTGATTTTTTTATAGGTAAAAAATGACCAAGTATCCCAATCTCATATGATTCAACTTAAATAATAAAGTGAGGCTATCAGGAATAAATACACTTACGGATTTTCCTTATAATTGTTTTTTGCTTATAGCCTAAATATGTTGTTACTTAACTGCTGGCTGCTAGTCTTATTCAGAACACTTATCACATCAAAATAGTGATTGTAATGATGTTGATAAAAATATAATTTATTCCTGTATTTCTTATTGCTTTCATAGTTTGATTTTTTTAATAATTTAAACACTACTTATACATGGCCATTACCTTAGGTGAAGATCTTATTATCTAAATGAATTGTGATGCAATGAATAGAAGTAAATATAGACATGAGGTATTTTATTTTTACTGATGGACATTACGTAGTCCATAATTTTGCCTGTGTTTATTAGTGGTTGTTAATGTACAATTATGTTAAAGAGGTTCTGCATTATAAGTAAAAACATAGGCTGCACATTTGCATCTGAAAAATATTTATACAATGTCCCAAATGCAAAATATACTGCTATGCATACTTGGCTCTCTATTTGACCCACATATAAAGCTATTCATCAGCTCAAGAAACATTCATTGAAATTCCAGTCACTGTAGTTGTAGAAACAAAGCAAAATAAGACACAGTTCCCATCCTCAGGGTGCCAAAGAGAAATTTCATAACACAAATTTACTTCCATGCATAATCCAATGACAGAAAATTTTGAAGATTTAGAACTGTATGAACATGAAATTAAATGTCTTTTAGGCAATGAACTTCTCGCCCCTGGAATTCTTCATTGTTTCGTCCATTTTGTTCTTTCAACAGAATTCCAAATAAGTATTTGTGACTGGTGAAAGCATTGTCCTAGGTGCCAGTGAAACAAAGGAAAACACAAATTAAGGTGTGATATTTACCCAGATGGTGCTCAATTTCCAGGGAAGGCATTGTGATGCTGTGAAAAGAAAATGGATTGGGATCAAATAGATTTAAGATTGAATCCCAGTACCTTCATATATAATCCATGTATCTCTAAATAATTGCCTTCTTGAGCCTTTACATCCTTTGCAGTAAGGTGGGAATAATACTACTTTGCAGATAGGTAGTTTTAAAGGTTGAGTTTGAATGTCTTGTTTCCACCCATAAAACAAACAAGTAGGATCTTAGTATTATGGCCTGAAGCTATTTCGTTGGTAGGCTTCCTACTTGTAACACAAAGCTGTACTAGGTCTTTGACTACATGTGTTTCTTCTTTTCATCTCTAACTCTTCTCTCCTTACTTCTCTCATATATACCACGTTGAGAGTTATAATGCAAAATATTAGTCTTTAAAAATATTTTATTTATTTATTTTTATGAGAGAAAGAATGCACACAAGCAGAAGCAGAGGGAGGGGCAGAGGAAGAAGCAGACTCCCTGCTGAGCAAGGAGCTAGATGCAGGGCTCCATCCCATGACCTTGGGATCATGACCTGAGCCAAAGGCAGACGGTTAGCCAACTGAGCCACCCAGGCATCCTCAAAATATTATTTTGAATGGCACAACAAAATTGACTAAATCTTTTTCTTTTAATGTTTTCTTACCTTTTAAAAATCTTTCCCCATAGCCATCCATTTTTTATGGACTAGACAACCCATATTTGATGACATTCTTTTTATTAAGTTTACTTTTGTCTATATACAGTGAATATCTATGTTTTTTACCCTGTCCTTTCTTAGGTATAAATTTTTTCTTTGGTGACTGAATGCAGCAACTGACAATTCTGAATTACAAATTAAATTTTTGTGGAATCCTGAGGTCAGAGGGAAAATTAGAGGTCACTTACATCATCACGTATGCAACATATGTTTTTCTGCCTATCTGTACCATTTTTTCATGTGTCCAATTCATCTTATAAGTCAGATGTTAAAAGCATGAGATAAGGGGCACCTGGGTGGCTCAGTGGGTTAAGCCTCTGCCTTCGGCTCAGGTTATGATCTCAGGGTCCTGGGATCGAGCCCCACATTGGGCTCTCTGCTAGGCGGGGAGCCTGCTTCCCCCCCTCCCCTCTCTGCCTGCCTCTCTGCCTACTTGTGATCTCTGTCAAATAAATAAATAAAATATTTAAGAAAAAAAGCATGAGATAACAGATAGCACAGGTATCCAATTCAACCAATGTTTTGCACATAGTACCTTTAAAAAATGTCAACAACTAAAAAAACAACATTGATTAAGCCCTTACCATGTAGTAGGTAATCACTAGCTGATTAATCAGCTTATATGCACTATGTCTATCATTACAACAATTACATGAGATAAGACTTATTTAAAACCCACTATAGATATTAGGAAACAAACTTATAAAAATTAAGACAATAGAA
>RCUC01171192.1:0-13592 GCA_003697995.1 Taxidea taxus jeffersonii | reverse complement strand
TGTCCTGTTAATTTTTTCCATTCTAACTGGTGTAAGGTGGTATCTCAGTGTGGTTTTGATTTTAATCTCCCTGATGACTAATAATAATGAATATATTTTCATGTGTCTGTTAGCCATTTGTATGTCTTCTTTGGAGAGGTGTCTATTCATGTCTTCTTCCCATTTTTTGATGCCATTATCTGTTTTGTGTGTGTGTGTTGAGTTTGAGGAGTTCCTTATAGATCTTGGATATCAGCTTTTTGTCTGTGCTGTCATTTGCGAATATCTTCTCCCATTCTGTGGGTTGCGTCTTTGTTTGTTGACTGTTTCCTTTGCTGTGCAGAAGCTTTTGATCTTGATGAAGTCGCAAAAGTTCATTTTCCCTTTTGTTTCTTTAGCCTTTGGGACATATCTTGAAAGAAGTTGCTGTGGCTGATGTCAAAGAGGTTACTGCCTATGTTCTCCTCTAGGATTTTCATAGATTCCTGCCTCAAGTTGAGGTCTTTTATCCATTTCAAGTTTATCTTTGTGTATGGTGTAAGAGAATGGTTGAGTTTCAATCTTCTACACATAGCCATCCAATTTTCCCAAGGTGTACATCTTCTTTATCCATTTATCTACACTGTAGATTAACAGATTTTATTTAGATGCATAAAACATGAGTCCTTTAAAGATGATTTTCTCCAAGAAGAGAAACTGACTAGGCAAGGGTGAGGGAAGGGGGTTTTCACAGAATATTCCTTTCTAAATTTTTTAACTTAAATCCTATTAATGTGTTACTTTTTAAAAACTTTGATGTCATAAATATGCTGAATATAGTAAGCAGTACTCAAAACATTTATACAGTTACCATAATAATTAAACTAATATCCATAAAAGACAAATATGAAATGTGATAAAAGTGTCATTGTTGTTAGGGGTTTGAGTCTAAATGTCTTCCTCTGTAAGAGTTGGTAATGTATTAAAATTTCAATTATTTATATAAATATTTATATAAAAAGATTAAATTAAAAGAAATACATTTATTTAAATATTTGGTGAAGTTAATATCCACTGATTTCTATGTTTCATTTCTAGATATAATTTTTATTAAAGAAGACTCCAGTGCACAGCAGAACAACTGGCTTGTTCTGAGTTTCTACATTGTCCTGCCCTTTATCATAATATTCACCATTATGATCATGAAACGAAATGAAATGAGAAAATCATGCAACAAAGGGAGTGCAGAATATGAAGGGTAAATATGACTATGCATGTAATTTATTATCTTAAATTTTACTGCTCATCGACCAGTGAAATATATTCATAGTTCTAAAATGCTTAGTGATATTCATTCTTAAGTATGCACTATTTTTATAATTTTGTTTTCCAATAGATTGTTGCTAGCATATTGCAGCAAGTCAGAATTTTGGCTATTCTAGAATTGTTTTCCTCATGAGTATTTGCAGTGTTCAGATGTAGCTATTCTTACATTTGTCATTCTTCTCTACTGGTGACCAATCTGTTAACTCATTGAAAGTAAGAAACCCTCATTTAAATCCTTAAAAGTAACATCACAAATGACGATTTCAGCTTCAAAGTAGTAATGTTTTTTTTTTTTTTGAAGGCTACATTACTGGTCTATTTTATGAAGATATTTTATCTATACACACCTTGCTTGTAATATTGTTCAGGGAAGTGATGGATCATACACACTGAAATAGAAAGTGATTTAATTGACCTATCATAATTCTCTGCAGAGAAAAAAAAGAAAGAAATCAATGAAAGGCCTCACAGGTAATGATACTGTGGGGATCTGAGTAATGTGCATGTTCAACGCATCTCCACAATCCAAAAATTTCTACTGCCCCAGACTCAAAAATATCCATTTATAAACAGTTTTAGAAGGCCTGGTATATATATCTTTAAGTCTTTCATCTTGTGTATTCTATAAGTAATATATAATTGGAACCATTGAAAACATTATTTTAACCAGCTAGAAATAAAAGTATTTCATCTTATAAATAAATATTCATTTCTGTTATGTATTACCTTCTTAATTAATTTTATAAGGGACTTTGAAGTTCAACTAAGTTTGGAATATCTAGCATAGAACCATCTATCCTGGAATCATCAGGTATTCCCTTAGAATGGCAACCCAGGCTTGATCCTTACAGAGTCTTATTTTCAGAGTTGCCTTAATCAACTAATTGATATCTTATGCTACAGGTAAGAAAATCTTGTCTCTGGAATACAGTCACCTCAACTTTGGGTAACAATGTATGTAAGAGAGTTGAATTACCTGTTTTTTCTTTCTTAGTTCTTCATGCGTTTTCCAAAGTAACTTTTTATCCATCTTTTTGTTACATTTTGGATGGCCTCTGCAAGAATGCCCTTTCAGTCCTTGCTCTCCTTGATACACTCAGTCTTTGATTTGAGTGAACTTATGCAAAATTAATAGGTAAAATATTGGATCTTCTAACAAAATATGTAATCTGGATCACTTGTCTTCATAAAAATAGTCATTGAAATGAATAAAATAACATACTAATAAAATGTTATATTAAGTTAAACCCTGAAAAAACTAGAAGAAGGCATAGTGGTTATCAAAACATGAAGAAAGCTCCAGCAAGACTGGCAAAGTTAAGGAAGAATACTTGGAATAGCCATAGTATTTCTGGGGGCTTAAACAACCAGGAATGGGGGATGACATGTAAACTGTGTTGGGAAGCTAATTCAAACACAAATCTAAGACCAAGATTTCACAACAAGAAGGGATTCAATTTTACTGTATATGAGATAGGAATGATGATTGTGTTTCTTCTATATGTATTTTAATTACTAGTGAGACTGCCAATCTTCTTCTGGGCCATACTGTTTTTCTGTACACAGAAATTACTTTTCATATTATTTGACCTCTTCCCCCCATTTGTTTATATTTTATTTTTACAGAAGTTGTATACACACATATACACACATATGCTTTTTTTAAGATTTTATCTATTTGAGATAGAGAGAACACAAGTGGGGCAAAGAGAGAAGCAGGCTCCATCCTGGGACTCTGGGATTATGACCTGAGCTGACGCTTAACTGACTGAGCCAACCAGATGCCCCTACTAATGCTTTTTTTTATTCATAAATTAATATTCCCCTGGATTATTATTGAATTTATAAAGTAATTAGAGAAACTGATAGCTTTAAGTATTGTTTATGTTTATCCTGGAGCATGTACAACAGGAATAAGTTCAAAAATATCAAATGATTTTTCATCACATAAAGGCATAATTGTTGATTTGCATTGATACATTGAATATGTGTGTGAGCTGTTGAAAACATACAAGAAGCACACAACACAGTATGTAAAATTTTAAAAAATATCAAAGTGGACACTCATATCTCTCCCAACAATTTAAAATGTAAGATATCACCAGTAACAATACCCAGTTCTGGGATCTCTTTATAGGAAGAGTTTTAATATTATTTTGATGTTTTTATTTGTTGTAATCTATTCATATGTAATGTTCTTTCTTGAGTCAACTTTGGAAATTTGTGTCTTATAGGAATATTATTTCATCCAAATATAATATTTTGCTACATAAAGTTGTTCATAGTATATTTTCTTGAAATTATTTTAATTTCTGTAGGACAGTAGTAAATTCTTGTATTTCATATTTGATTTTGTGTCTAACCTCTTTTTTTCTTCTTAAATCTAATTAGAGCTATCTTAATTTTTACACTCACCACTGCCTCTGCACTGCTTTTGATGGAGTTACCAAAGCTCTTAGTTGTCAAAACTGACCAGCGTTTTTTAAAAAAGATTTTATTTATTTATTTGAGACAGAGAGAGCGATCACAAGTAGGCAGATAGGGAGGCAGGGGGTGGGGGGGAAGCAGACTTCCCGCTGAGCAGAGAGCCTGATGCTGGGCTCAATCCCAGGACCCTAAGATCATGATCTGAGCTGAAGGCAGAGGTTTAACCCACTGAGCCACCCAGGCGTCCCCTGACCAGCATTTTTTTTAATATTTTGCTTGTTTTGTTTTGTTTTGAATATTTCACTCTGTTGACTATTCTATGCTTTCCTGAAATTCTCTTCTTAATTGCAAAACAGGTCTACTAGCAACAGGTTCCCTCAGTTGTTAATTTTCAGTTTGTTCTGCCTTTTACTTATAGTTATTTGGGATGATTAAGTGACAGATTCATTACATGCCAAAATAAAAACTGAAAGTTTGTATATACTGTTTTTTTATAGTCACCTACAAAGCTATCCTTAACTCATGCTCTTTGCCTCATTATATGGATTAGAATTACTACCCTGTGTAATTTGCTTCAGTCTGAAGAATGGCTTTTGTTATTTCTTATAAGGGATGTCTACTAGCAACAAATTCTCCTAAGAAGAGAAAATATATTTGCTAGAATTTTGTAAATCTAGGAATATATTTATGTGACTATTATTATGGAAACATAGTCTTGCTAGATACAGGATTCTTAGTTGACAGATTTATTTCATTCAGTAATTTCATACACCATCAAATTGTCTTCCTGCTCCCACTGTTTCTGATGAGAAGATGCTATTCTTAATAAAATTCCTTTGTAGGTGATAAGTTGTTTATTCTTACTACTTTCCAGATTATTTTTATGTCCATTTCTTTCAAATTTTAACTATCATCTTTCTAAGTATGAATCTCTGTGTTTGTCCTACTTGGGATTCATTGAACTTCTGTGGTATTTAATATATTTCATCATATTTGGGAAATTACCAGCCACTTATCTTCAGATATGTACTTTTTTATCCCATGTCTCTCTATTCTTTTTAGAATCCATTAGTTATATGCCAGTGCACTTCATGGTGTCTACATATATGTGAAGCTCTTCTTACTCTTTAAAAATTTTTTTTCTCTTTTCTTCTAAATATTTATCAGTATGGATCTGTGTTCAAATTAGCTAAATCATCTACAAACTCAAATCTACTGCTGAGTCTTCTTTTGACATTTTTATTTTAGTCGTTGTATTTTCAATTTTATAATTTCTATTTGTTTTTTTATAATTTCAATTTTTGTTATCCTTTTTAAGTTGAAGTATGATTGATATACAGCATTATATTAGTTTTAGATGTACAACAAAATGATTTTATATCTATAAACATTTCAAAATGATTGCCACAGTAAGTTTAGTTAATATGCCTCATACAGACACATAGAACTAAGTTTTTTCTTGTGATGAGAACTTATGAGACCTAGATTTTTTGGAGCTTTAAAATATGGCATACAGTATTATTAACTACAGTTGCTGTGTTGTACATTACATCCCCATGATGTATTTATTTATAACTGGAAATTTGAATCTTTTCGCCACCTTCTCCTATGTTACCCAGTCCCTAACCTCAACACCTGACAATGGCAGAATTTTCTTTGTCTCTATGAGCTGGTTTCTTTTTGTTGTTGTCATTTATTTTACTTAGATTCCACATATAAGCAAGTGAGAGCATACAGTATTTGTATTTCTATGCCTGGCTTATTTCACTTACTATAGTGAATTCAATGTTCATATGTGTTTCACTCCTTTTTATGGTTGAATTCATATATAAACACACACACATATATAATATATATTTATATACACACACACATATATATAATATATATTATATATATATAATTTTCTTTATATATCCATCTATTGATGAACACTTAGGTTGTTTCTATATATTGACTAGTATAAAAATGCAATGAACACATGGTGCATATATCTTTTCAGTTACTGGGTTTTTTGTTTGTTTGTTTGTTTCCTTCAGATAAATAACCAGAAGTGAAATTGTTGGATCATATGGTAGTTCAATTTTTAATTTTTTGAGGAAAAGACATGCTGTTTTCCATAAAGGCAGCACCAATTTACATTCCCACTAATAATGTGTAATGGTTTCCTTTGTTCCACATCCTTGCCAACACTCGTTATTTGTTGTCCTTTTGAAAATATCAATTCTAAAGTGTCATTGTAGTTTTAATTTGCATACCCCTGATGATTAATGATGTTGAGTACCTTTTTCAGATATCTGTTGGCCATTTATAAATCTTATTTGGAAAAAATTCTATTCAGATTTTGTGCATGTTTTTCAATTAAATTGTTTCTTTTTTTCACTCTTGAGTCATATTAGTTCTTTTTATTTTTAGAATCTTAACCCCTTACCTGATTTATGAATTTCAAATATTTTATCCCATTCAGTAGGTTGCCTTTTCAAGCTATAGGTGGTTTTCTGGCTGTTTAAAAGATTTTAGTTGGATGAAATGCCAGTTGTTTATTTTTATTGCTTTTCTTTTTGGGGTCAGATTAAAAAAATCATCAACAAAATCAATGTCAAGAAATTTAACTGCCTCTATTTTCTTCTGGAGTTTTACAATTTCTGGTTTACATTAAATTCTTTAATCCATTTTGAGTTAATTTTAGTGTATTGTATAAGATGGTGGTCCAGTTTCATTCTTTTGCATATGGCTGACTAATTTTCCAACGCCATTTATCGGAAAAGATTTTCTTTTCTCCATTGAATATTGTTACCTCATTTGTCACAAATTAATTGACTGTATGTGCATGGGCTTATTTTGGGGGCTTCTATTCTTTTTCATTGGTCAATGTGTTTGTTTTTATGCCACAACTATAATGCTTTAATTACTACAGTTTTGTAATACATTTTGACGTCAGGGACCATAATGCTTTCAGTTTTATTCTTCTTTCTCCTGATTGTTTTGGTTATATGGTGTCTTCTGTTGTTATATACATATTGTAGAATACTTTGATGTATTTCTATGAAAAATGTCATTGAAATTTGATAGGGATTACATTGGATCTGTGGATCATTTGGGGTTACATAAAATATTAATAATAAATTTTCCAATCCATGATAATAGATTATCTTTATATTTTTCTTTAATTTCTATCATCAATGTTTTATAGTTTCCATGTACAAGTCTTTTACTCCCACAGCTGAATTTATTTTCTAGATATTTTATTATTTTTGATGTAATTTAAATGGCATTGCTTTTCTTTCTGATAGGTAAGTATTAATGTAAAAATGTAAAGATTTTGTACATTGATTTTTCATCCTGCAACTTATTTAATTTGTTTATTAATTCTAACAGTCTTTTGGTGGAGTCTTTAGTGTTTACCATATATAATATGTCATCTGCAAAGTGACAGCTTTGCTTTATTCTTTCCAATTAGATACATTTTGTATCTTTTCTTGAATAATTGTTCTGACTAGGATCTTAATCCTAAATTGAATAACAGTGATGAGAGTGAGCATCCTTGTCTTATTTCTGATCTTAGAGGGCAGCATTCAGCTTTTTCACTAGTCAGCATGGTGTTAGCTGTGTGTTTTTCATATTTGGCCTTCAATATGTTGAGGTATATTCCCTCTATAACTTTTTTGTTGAGAGTTTTTTCATCAATTGATACTAACTTTTGTCATGTTTCTGCATCTAAAAAGATGACGATATACTTTTTATCATTCATTTTCTTCATGGAATGTGTCATATTGGTTGGTTTGCAATTGTTGAAGCATCTTTGCATCCCAGAAACAAATACTGTTTTGATTATGATATATGATCCCTTTAATGTATTGTTGAATTCAGTATGCTAATGTTTTGTTGAGAATTTTTTGCACCTGTGTTCATCAGGGATATTGACCTATAATATCCTTCTATTGTGGCATCCTTGTCTGGTTTGAGTATCAGGGAAATGCTGGTCTCATAAAATGAGTTTGCATGTTTCCTTCTGTTTGTTTGTTTGTTTGGTTGGTTGGTTGGTTTGGTTTGGTTGAGTTTGATAAGAACTGGTTTTAAATCTTTGAATATTTGGAACAAATCACCAGTGAAGCCAACTGGTCCTAGAATTCCATTTGTTGAGTGGTTTTTAGTTACTCTTTCAATTTCCTTACTAGCAATTTTTCTAGTCAGATTTTCTATTTCTTAAGAATCAGTCTTGGAAAAAAAAGAATCGGTCTTGGTCCTTGTTTCTTAGAATTTATTCATTTCTTCTAGGTTCTCAATTTTTTCTCATATAATTATTCATGTAGTCTTATGATTGTGTTTCTTTTTTTTAATGTATTTATCTTAAAGAGAGAAAGGAGAGAGATAGAGAGAGAGAGAGAGAGAGAGAGAGAGAAGGGGAAGGGGTAGAGGAAGAGGGAGAGAACGAATCTCAAGCAGATTTCCTTCTGAGTGTACAGCCTGATGAGGGGCTTGATCCCACAACTTTGAGTTCATGACCTGAGCTGAAATCAAGAGTTAGCCACTTAACCAACTAAGCCACCCAGATGCCCCAATTTTTTGCATTTCTGACATCAGTTATACCTTCTATTTCATTTTTTTAACTCCTCTCTCTTTTCCTCAGTGAGTGTAGCAAACGTTGTTAGTTTTGTTTCTTTTTAGAGAACGAGCTTTAAGTTTTATTGATTTTTTCTATTGTCTTTTTAGTCTCCAATTCATTTATTGTTATTATCTTTTTTAACTCATTGTTTTTACTAACTTTGGAGTTGTTCATTCTTTTTTAGTTCCTTGAGGTGTAAAGCTATGCTGTTTATTTGAGATTTTTCTTGTTTCTTGATGTAGGCATTTATTGCTATGAAATTCCCACTTAGAAGTGCTTTTGTTGCATCCCATAAAATTGGTAAACCATATTTCTATTTTTATATGCTCAGGTATTATTTTAATTCTCTTTTGATTTTTTCTTTGACCCATTGGTTGCTCAGCAGTATACTATTTGCTCTCCACACATTTGTGAACTTTCCAGTTTTCTTTTTGTAATTGTTTTCTAGTTTTATGCCATTGTGATCAGAAAAGATGCTTGACATTACTTCATTCTTCAAATGTATTAAGACCTTTTTGTAGCTTAATATATCATCTATCCTACAGAAGTAGAACTAGATCTATCTTATCCAGATATCTATAGCTTAATTCATGCTGTAACCTACGTCTACCCTAAGGTTCCATATATGCTTGAGAAAAATATGTATTCAGCTTCTCTTGGATGGAATGTTTTGTATGTATCTGTTAAGTCCATCTGATCTAATATATCATTTAAGGCAAAGGTTTCCTTAATGGTTTTTCTGCATAGGTGATCTTTCCATTGATTTAAGTGGGGTATTAAGGTCTCCTACTACTATCATATTGCTCTATCTCCTGGTAGGTCTGTCAATATTTGCTTTATATATTTAGGTGCATTACAACTGTTATATTGTCCTTGGACTGACCTCTTTATCATTATGCCTTTCTTTTTCTCTATTACAGTCTTTGTTTTAAGGTCTCTTTTGTATATCCCAGCTTTCTTTTGTTGTATTGTTATTCTATGTTGGATAAGACATTATTACAATACTTTCTTTTCCTTTTTTTAATGGTTTCCTTTAATTCATGGAACAGCTTATTTATTTATGACAACTGCTTTAAAGTTTTTTTCTTCTAAATCTGACAACTATGATTTCTCAGGCAATTTGTTTCCTGCTTCTTTCCCTGGGTGTAGGTCACACTTTCCTCTTTCTTTACAGTTTGTAACATTTTTTTATTAGAAACTGGAAATTTTAGATAACACATTAATACAGTAGCAATTCTGGGTACTTATGCCCACCCACTACACCACCCCCACAAGGCTTCTTGTTCTTGTTTGATTTTTGTTTAATGACTTAACTGGAATATTTCATTGAAATAAATTTTCCCTATATTATGCCTCCATATTGCTCCTCAGATATCACAAATTGCCCTATTGTCTGATCCAATTATATCCAATTTCCTTTTCTTTTTTTTTCTTTTTTTTTTAAAGATTTTATTTATTATTTATTAGAGAGAGAGAGAGAGCACAAGCTCATGCAGACAGAGTGGTGGGCAGAGGCAGAGGGAGAAGCAGGCTCCCTGCCAAGCAAGGAGCCCGATGTGGGACTCGATCCCAGGACAACAGGATCATGACCTGAGCCGAAGGCAGCTGCTTAACCAACTGAGCCACCCAGGCGTCCCCCAATTTCCTTTTCAAGAGTAGCCTTTGAGGCTTGTTTCTCTCTGACCCCAAAAGACTTTTCTTAGCTGTCTTTTTTTCTGGTTTTCTCTGTTAAAATTTTAGATGGTCTTTAGTTTAATTTTTTCTCATGAACTACAAGCCTTGTGTACCCAACATAATCTTCATAGTATATGACAGTGTCCTTAGGTTTGAACTACTGCTGTTCACAATAAATAATTTTCCTTCAGAGAGCTACAGATCCAACAATTTCACTCTTGGACATTTATCTTTGAGAAATGAAAGTCATGCTTTCACAGAAACTTGAGAACATATGTTCACAATACCTTAATACACAATATCCTAATCTGTAAATCAAGGTCACTCAATGCATAAATCATTACACAACTTATGATAAATCCATACTACCACATACTACACAATACTAAATACTACACAATAATAAAAGAAAACAAAATATTGATAGAAACAATATTGAGGACACAAAGGGAAGTATTCTAAGTGAAACAAAGCCCTTTTCAAAAGTTTATATACACTATAATTCCAATTACATAAAGTTCTTGCCACATTAAAAATTACAGGTTTGGATAATACAGTAGTAGTTGCCAAGAGTTAGGGATAATGGGGAGAGTGTGTGAGTATGTCTACAAAAGGGTAGCAACAAGAACTTTTTTTGATGGTATAGTTCTGTATCTTTATGTGATTATAGTTATATGAAACTACATATGTGATCAGGTTGCATAAAACTACACCCACACACGAATACGTGTATATATGGTACACTCTGAGTAATTTCTGTGGGTTGTACCAATGTCAGTTATCTTGCTTTCAATATTATAGTTAAGCAACATGTTAATATGGAAGAACTGGATAGAAAGTACATGAAACCTTTCTGTACATGCCTTTGCAATGTCCTATGAATATAAATTTATTTAAAAATAAAAGTTTAAAAAATTGGATCATGGGTATGAATTTAATAAATTGAATTATGCAACTTTCTGAAGAAAACACAAAAAACTCTGTGGATCTAGGACTAGACCAAGAGTTATTTCACATGAGAACAAATCATGAGGGGCATCTGAGTTTCTCAGTGGGTTAAGCATCTGCCTTTTGCTTGGATCTTGATCCCACTGGATATGTGCTCAGCAGGGAATCTGCTTCTCCTTTTCCCTATCTATCCTCCTACCCCCCCCCCCCGCCCGCTGATGCTCTCTCTCTGTCTCTCATTCATTCTATCTCTCTCAAGTTAATAAATCTTAAAAAGAAGGAGAAGTAGAAGAAGGAGGAGGAGGAGGAGGAGAAACAAAAAGGAGGAGGAGGAGGAGAATAAAAAGAAGGAAAACAAATAATGACCCACAAGGAAAATTTGTATGTGGTCAAAATTAGAGATATCTAGTCTAAAAGATACCTTGTTAAGAAGGTAAAAAGACAAGCTTCAGTCAGGTGGAATATATTTGTATAATATATATTATCATATATCCAACAAAAGTTTTTTATCTGTAATATATTTTAAAAGTTTAGAGTCAACAATTGAAAAGAAATTTGGTTAGCAAAGGGCAAAGACATGAACCAAGATTTGACCAAAGAATGTATAGAGATGGCACGCAAGCACATTAAGTGATGCTTGACACAATTAGTCATTGGAGTAATGCAAATTAAAACCACAATGAGATATCACTCTTCCCAACAGATTGACTAAGATAAAAAATAGTAATAATAGTACTAATGAAGATGCAGAAAATTAGATCACTCATACATTGCTGGAGGAAACACAAAACATATAGCTACTATGACATATAACTTATCAGCCTTATTATAAAACCTGACAATTTTACTCTTGGGTATTTATCCTAGAGAGAACTTTTACATTTATGCAAAAAAAAAACTATAAATGAACATCCATAGCAATGTTATTTTTAATAGCTAAAAACTAAAAATCATCCAAATAATCTTTTGATGGATGGCTCATTTAACAAACTATGGAACACTTATACCATGGGTACTACTCAGGAATAGCAAGAAATTATTAATACATGGCACAATTTTGGTGGACCTCGAGGGAATTACACAACAGGAAAATACCAAAGCTCAAGAGCTACTATATGATGTCATTTATATAAAGTACTTGCATTACAATTATAGAGATAAAGACCAATTAGTAGTTACCAGGGATTAGGAACTTGGAATAAGGCATATAGGTGTACTATGTTGGGGTTGTATGCTTTTTGTTTTTGTTGTTGTTTGTTTGTTTGTTTTTGTGGTTGTGGAACAATTCTGTATTTTGATTTCGGTGTTGAACACGCTAATCTATACATGTAATAAGATAGAATACACTTATACACATGTAAACATGTCATGTAAACAATGATGAAATCCAAATTAACTCTGCAGATTATACCAATGTTTATTTCCTGCTTTTGACAATGTAATTAATCATGCAAGTGTTTACCATGGGCAAAAACCAAGTGAAGGGTATACACATGAAATCTCCCGGTAAAAAATTTTTAAACTTCCTATAGATGTAGAATTATTTCAAAAAATTAAGTAAAATTAACTTTGGCTCCCAAAAAGCCTATTAAATGATTCCCAAGAATCTAGAAGAGAGGATAAAGAAAATGACAATAATAATATATACCAAGGTATTAAATTGAAACACAACCTTATTGAGCCAATAAATTTAAGTTGTTTAATTACTTCAATTTTTTAAAAAAGCAGAAAATGTAAAATTGGATAAAAATCAAGAAAAACATATGCTATAAACAAGAATTCCACTTTCAATCTAAAGAAACAAAGGGGTTAAAAGTAAAAGATGTACCATGCTAACACCAATCCAAAGAAAGCTAAAGTGACTATATCTCTATCAAAGTAGTCTGAAGAAGAAATATTATTTTATGCCAAAAGCATAATTTCATCATTATAATTATGATAAAAGGATCAAGTCTTTAAGAGCACATAAAATTCTTTCAGTTCTGACAGCATTTCAGCTCTATGTATTTGAAGCTCTGTTACTTGCTGCATAAGAGAAGAAGCCACAAGTATCATTAGAAGTTTCAACATCTCTCTCTCAATATAAATGGGTTTAAAAACGGTAAGAATAAAATAGAAATGAAAAACACTAATTAGCCACATGATCTTTCAGAAGACCTCGCTACAACAGCAGAAATCACATTTGTTTCAAATACACATGAAACACTTCACAAGTTAGGTCAAATGTGTGCCATGAAAAAGTAACAATAAATTCAAACAAATTCATATCATGAAAAATATGTTGTCTGAATTATACTTGTCAATAACAGTAAAAAATCTTAAAACGGTTTGGAAAGCACACATTTCTTAAAGCACACATGTTTTTAAGTAATTCACTAATCAAAGAAAAAAAATCACCAAGGAAATTGAACATATTTGAACCAAATTGAAAAACAATATGATAAAATTTGTCAGATATATACAAAGCAGAACTTTGAGGGAAAAGTTACACTCTTAGTAATTTATATCAGAATGTAAGAAATTTTAAATTAATTACATAAGCTTCCAAACAATGAAACTAGAGAAGGAAGAGCAAATTCAACCCTATATAAAGAAGAAATGAAATTATGAAGTTTAGGAAATAGCAATAACAAAATAGAAAACAGGAAAAAAA
>RCUC01171189.1:0-35193 GCA_003697995.1 Taxidea taxus jeffersonii | reverse complement strand
TGGGTGTTGAGTTTGCTAAGCTCTTTGTAGATTTTGGATACTAGTCCTTTATCTGATATGTCGTTTGCAAATATCTTCTCCCACTCTGTCAGTTGTCTTTTGGTTTTGTTGACTGTTTCCTTTGCTGTGCAAAAGCTTTTGATCTTGATGAAGTCCCAATAGTTCATTTTTTCCCTTGCTTCCCTTGCCTTTGGCGTTGTTCCTAGGAAGAAGTTGCTGCGGCTGAGGTCGAAGAGGTTGCTGCCTGTGTTCTCCTCAAGGATTTTGATGGATTCCTTTCTCACGTTGAGGTCCTTCATCCATTTTGAGTCTATTTTCGTGTGTGGTGTAAGGAAATGGTCCAATTTCATTTTTCTGCATGTGGCTGTCCAATTTTCCCAACACCATTTGTTGAAGAGGCTGTCTTTTTTTCCATTGGATATTCTTTCCTGCTTTGTCGAAGATTAGTTGACCATAGAGTTGAGGGTCTATTTCTGGGCTCTCTATTCTGTTCCATTGATCTATGTGTCTATTTTTGTGCCACTACCATACTGTCTTGATGATGACAGCTTTGTAGTGGAGCTTGAAGTCTGGAATTGTGATGCTGCCAACTTTGGCTTTCTTTTTCAATATTCCTTTGGCTATTCGAGGTCTTTTCTGGTTCCATATAAATTTTAGGATTATTTGTTCCATTTCTTTGAAAAAATTGGATTGGATTTTGATAGGCATTGCATTAAATGTGTAGATAGCTTTAGGTAGCATAGACATTTTCACAATATTTATTCTTCCAATCCATGAGCATGGAACATTTTTCCATTTCTTTGTGTCTTCCTCAATTTCTTTCATGAGTACTTTATAGTTCTCTGAGTATAGATTCTTTGCCTCTTTGGTGAGGTTTATTCCTAGGTATCTTATGGTTTTGGGTGTAATTGTAAATGGGATTGACTCCTTAATTTCTCTTTCTTCTGTCTTGTTGTTGGTGTAAAGAAATGCAACTGATTTCTGTGCATTGATTTTATATCCTGACACTTTACTGAATTCCTGTACAAGCTCTAGCAGTTTTGGAGTGGAGCCTTTTGAGGTTTCCACATATAGTATAATATCATCTGCAAAGAGCGATAGTTTGACTTCATCTTTGCCGATTTGGATGCCTTTAATTTCTTTCTGTTGTCTGATTGCTGAGGCTAGGACTTCTAGTACTATGTTGAATAGCAGTGGTGATAGCGGACATCCCTGCCGTGTTCCTGACCTTAACGGAAAAGCTCTCAGTTTTTCTCCATTGAGAATGATACTTGCTGTGGGTTTTTCATAGATGGCTTTGATAATATTGAGGTATGTGCCTTCTATCCCTACACTTTGAAGAGTTTTGATTAGGAAGGGATGTTGCACTTTGTCAAATGCTTTTTCAGCATCTATTGAGAGTATCATATGGTTCTTGTTCTTTCTTTTGTTAATGTACTGTATCACATTGATTGATTTGCGGATGTTGAACCAGCCCTGCTGCCCTGGAATAAATCCCACTTGGTCGTGGTGAATAATCCTTTTAATGTACTGTTGGATCCTATTGGCTAGTATTTTGGTGAGAATTTTTGCATCTGTGTTCATCAAGGATATTGGTCTGTAATTCTCTTTTTTGATGGGATCCTTGTCTGGTTTGGGGATCAAGGTGATGCTGGCCTCATAAAATGAGTTTGGAAGTTTTCCTTCCATTTCTATTTTTTGGAACAGTTTCAGGAGAATAGGAATTAATTCTTCTTTAAATGTTTGGTAGAATTCCTCTGGGAAGCCATCTGGCCCTGGGCTTTTGTTTGTTTGGAGATGTTTGATGACTGTTTCAATCTCCTTACTGGTTATGGGCCTATTCAGGTTTTCTATTTCTTCCTGGTTCAGTTTTGGCAGTTTATATGTCTCTAGGAAAGCATCCATTTCTTCCAGATTGTCAAGTTTGTTGGCATAGAGTTGCTCACAATATGTTCTTATGATTGTTTGTATTTCTTTGGTGTTGGTTGTGATCTCTCCTCTTTCATTCATGATTTTATTTATTTGGGTCCTTTCTCTGTTCTTTTGGATAAGTCTGGCCAGGGGGTTATCAATCTTATTAATTCTTTCAAAGAACCAGCTCCTAGTTTCATTGATTTGTTCTATTGTTTTTTTGGTTTCTATTTCATTGATTTCTGCTTTGATCTTTATTATTTCTCTTCTCCTACTGGGTTTAGGCTTCCTTTGTTGTTCTTTCTCAAGCTCCTTTAGGTGTAGGGTTAGGTTGTGTATTTGAGACCTTTCCTGTTTCTTGAGATAGGCTTGTATCGCTATATATTTTCCTCTCAGGACTGCCTTGGCTGTGTCCCACAGATTTTGGACCGTTGTGTTTTCATTATCATTTGTTTCCATGGTTTTTTTCAATTCTTCTTTAATTTCCTGGTTGACCCATTCATTCTTTAGAAGGATGCTGTTGAGTCTCCATGTATTTGTGCTCTTTCCAAATTTCCTCTTGTGATTGAGTTCTAGCTTCAGAGCATTGTGGTCTGAAAATATGCAGGGAATGATCCCAATCTTTTGATACGGGTTGAGACCTGATTTATGACCCAGGACATGATCTATTCTGGAAAATGTTCCATGGGCACTAGAGAAGAATGTGTATTCTGGTGCTTTGGGGTGGAGTGTTCTAAATATATCTGTGATGTCCATCTGGTCCAGTGTGTCATTTAAGACCTTTATTTCCTTGTTGATCTTTTGCTTGGATGATCTGTCCATTTCAGTGAGGGGTGTGTTAAAGTCTCCAACTATTATTGTATTCTTGTCAATGTGTTTCTTTGATTTTGTTATTAATTGGTTTATATAGTTGGGTGCCCCCATGTTAGGGGCATAGATATTTAAAATTGTTAGATCTTCTTGTTGGACAGACCCTTTGAGTATGATATAGTGTCCTTCTTCATCTCTTATTGTAGTCTTTGGCTTAAAATCTAATTGATCTGATATAAGGATTGCCACCCCAGCTTTCTTCTGATGTCCATTAGCATGGTAAATTGTTTTCCACCCCCTCACTTTCAATCTGGAGGTGTCTTCAGGTCTAAAATGAGTTTCTTGTAGGCAGCATATGGATGGGTTTTGTTTTTTTATCCATTTTGAAACCCTGTGTCTTTTGATTGGGGCATTTAGCCCATTTACATTCATGGTAACTATTGAGAGATATGAGTTTAGTGCCACTGTATTGCCTGTAAGGTGATTGTTACTGTATATTGTCTCTGTTCCTTTCTGATAATACTTTTAGGGTCTCTCTTTGCTTAGAGGACCCCTTTTAATATTTCCTGTAGAGCTGGTTTGGTGTTTACAAATTCTTTCAGTTTTTGTTTGTCCTGGAAGCTTTTTATCTCTCCTTCTATTTTCAATGATAACCTAGCTGGATAAAGTATTCTTGGCTGCATGTTTTTCTCGTTTAGTGCTCTGAATATATCATGCCAGTTCTTTCTGGCCTGCCAGGTCTCTGTGGATAAGTCTCCTGCCAATCTAATATTTTTACCATTGTATGTTACAGACTTCTTGTCCCGTGCTGCTTTCAGGATTTTCTCTTTGTCGCTAAGACTTGTAAATTTTACTATTAGATGGCGGGGTGTGGACCGATTCCTATTGATTTTGAGGGGTGTTCTCTGAGCCTCCTGGATTTTGATGCTTGTTCCCCTTGCTATATTAGGGAAATTCTCTACAATAATCCTCTCCAGTATACCTTCTGCTCCTATTTCTCTTTCTTCTTCTTCTGGAATCCCAATTATTCTAATGTTGTTCGGTCTTATGGCATCACTTATCTCTCGAATTCTCCCCTTGTGGTCCAGTAGTTGATTGTCTCTCTTTTGCTCAGCTTCTTTATTCTCTGTCATTTGGTCTTCTATATCACTAATTCTTTCTTCTCCCTCATTTATCCTAGCAGTAATAGCCTCCATTTTTGATTGCACCTCATTAATAGTTTTTTTTTATTTCAACTTGATTAGATTTTAGTTCTTTTATTTCTCCAGAAAGGGCTTTTATCTCTCCAGAGAGGGTTTCTCTAATATCTTCTATGCCTTTTTCGGGACCGGCTATAACCTTGAGAATCATCGTCCTGAATTCCAGATCTGACTTATTACCAATATCTGTATTGATTAGGTCCCTAGCCTTCGGTCCTGCCTCCTGTTCTTTTTTTTGTGGTGAGATTTTCCGCCTTGTCATTTTGTCCAGATAAGAATCCGCTGTTCTCCTTGTTAAGTGAACTTGGTCTTGGCTGGATTTCTTGTTAATCTTCTGGGGGAGGGGCCTGTTGTAGTGATTCTCAAGTGTCTCTGCCCCAGGTGGAATTGCACCGCCCTTACCAGGGGCCGGGCTAAGTAATCCTCTAAGATTTGCTTTTGGGAGCTTTGTTCCCTGAATGCTTTCCGTAGAGTTCCGGAGGACGGGAATGAAAATGGCGGCCTCCCAACCTCCGGTTCAGAGGAGCTGAGAGCTAGGGGCCCCAGTCTTCATTGCGCCTTCAGAGAAAAGCGTTTAATCACTCCCGTCTCCCCAGCTCCGTTCGCGCTCGGAGACCGACCGCGCTCGGAGAAAATCGTGCGTAATCAGTCCCGTCTCACTGGCTTCTGGGAGTGCTCCGAGCTCACCCAGCCTGTGACCAAGCGTCTCTGTCTCTGGCAGAGTCCCACCTGGAGTCTCCGAACCCCGTAGATCCCTGAGCTCCCCCGGTTCGGAGTCTCCCCGGATCTTGTGGGGACCCCTCGCGAGCACCGGCCCATGTCACAGAGCACTATTCTAGGAAACCTCGGCTCTGTCTCCGCAGCCGGCTTCCCCTCTCCAATATCTGTGAGCTCTGCGACACTCAGATAACCCCTATCCTTCTGTGACCCTGTGGGACCTGAGTCCACGCTGTCCCCGCGAGGTCTTCACCCCAGTTTAGCCTCTGGAGCGATGTCCCTCCATGGAGCAGACTTTTAAAAGTCCTGATTTTGTGCTCCGTTGTTCTGCCGCTTGCCGGGAGCCGGCCCCTCTCCCTGGGGTCTATCTTCCCGTTGCGTTGGATTCACTTCTCCGCTGGTCCTACCTTTTAGAAAGTGGTCGATTTTCTGTTTCTAGAATTGTTGTTTTTCTTCTCTTCAATCTCCTGTTGGATTCGTAGGTGTTCGGAATGGTTTGATAGGCTATCTAGCTGATCTCCTGCTGCCTGATGTCGTCTCAGCCTGCTACTTCTCCGCCATCTTGACTCCTCCTCTTGCTTTTTGTGGATTTTGAATACTGGTTTTTTTATTCCAACTGGATGAAGGAATGCGAAATGTATTGGCAAACATGCTTCTCTGGATGAAACTTTCTTTTTCTTACTGTGAAATTATAGCAAGGCTCCTCATGAGCTTTTCTCACAAGCTTTATGAAAGCAAAGCTGTAAAGTCCTTGGGTTGAGGGTAGAATTAGGATGCTAGTCACCACTTCTGTGTTTTCCTGTAATGCCTGTGTCCTCCCTTGCAGCTCATTTCTCATAGAGTTCATTCACATTATGGTAAAAGAGCCTATTGGTGTGACAGTTGGTAGGGGCTTTTTGGGTTCCAGAAGGACCTGGGTTGGATGTTATCAGAGCTCCCACAAAGCACTGTGGTACATCCTGGGAAAGCATTTTCTGAGAAAAGTAAACTTCCATTTTTAAAAAATCTGTCATTTTGAAATGTGTCTGCAGCCGCTGTACTTTGTAGGGAAAGAGCCAGAGTGGAGCTGGTGCTATTCTTTACTGTCTTAGTGCTTCTGCTGTCCTGCTTGCAGGCTGGTTCTGACCTGTTTCTCCAGCTGTCATGTGTGTTGACTTAAAGACTTTTCTTGCGCCAGGAAACAATGTCATGAGAACCATCCATGGGGTGGGAGAGATGATGACCCAAATGGTACTCAGTCGAGGCTCTATCTTCCCCATGAGTGTGCCTGACGTTCAGCCCAGCATCCACCCCAGCAAGCAAGGGAGCCCCATAGAGCATGAAGATGTGACTGTGATGGACACCAAACTGAAGATTATTGAGATTCTGCAGGTATGTGGCAGAACAGAAGTGAAGGGACAAATACCCAATTGTGCATCTCTCTGTAACTTCTTACACTCTTTGTTCCAAATCACTGGGAATATTCTGAAATGCTATTGATCTAATTTGTTTCTGTTAAGTTAATGACACTATTTAACATATTAGTTACATGTGCTCATTTACATTAAATGTATTTCTGATGCTATCTAACAACTGTGGAGTGCTTTGAGGGTCACAAAACCCCTTTCATATGCATTTTCTCATTCAGTATTGACCCTGATTTCATTTTACCTTCACTTCAGGATTTCAGAGCAGGCAAACTTGAGATTGAATTCTAATTCTATTTGTATTTTTAATCAAATTGGGACATGTAATTCTAGGTATTCAGATTTATCATTGTAGCAAGAAACTCAAATGAAATTTTATTTATTATTAACAAAAATGTTAATATTGGTCTCAGTATTTTGTATAAGTGACTATCTCTCTTTGTGTTTTTGTTTCCAAGAGGCTGAGAATAATAGATGCTTTTAAAATTAATATAGTCTAATACCTAGCTCTATGAATTTAAAGGAGATAAATTATTATTTCATGCCCACTGGTTAAGTGAATAAATTCCCTATTACTATAACTGTGAATTCTTAACATTTTTTTTTTTTTAAGTTTGGGAAGTAGTTTTATGATACTTTAATTGTAGCATGTATTCCAGATTTGGAGAATGGAGCCTGGAGTTTTCAAGGATCTATTAAGATTCTGGATACAGTTTACTAAGTCTTTCATCATAATTTAATGTAAACTGAGCTAACAGAAGTGGGTTAGTAGTCCTGGAAGGGTCTGTACATTTTTATTTAAAGTAACTAGGCTTATAATCAAAAAAGGTTTCACAGTTCCTCCAGAAATTCCAAAGGCTGAATCCTGAGAAATTTTGGCAGGCCTCCCAACCCTGTGTTCATGACCCGGAAGAATCACTTGGTTCTCCTATTCTGAAACTGAAAACGGTAGTGATCACCTGACCCGTGGACCTACTGAGCCCATAGCTTCCTGTCATCCTACTCATGGGACAACATCTAAGATATGTGCCCTTGTTTTAGCCCACAGTTACAGAAGTTCAGCATTTGAAAAACAATCTGAGAGCTAACAAATGAGGAGATGGACCTACTGCAGTGGGGCCCATGCAGGGCTGATCTCTCCTTGCTGCCTCTTTTGGGCTTTTAATATATTTCTTGTTGAGCCTCTTTTCTCATTCTCGTTTTTGTGTTGCCGTGTATGTTTGTAGTTTATGTGTTGGTTGTGTCTGGTTTATGTGTTGTGTCTGGTTTATGTGTTGCTGTGCCAGTCCACATTCCTATGTGCTGCTCTTCCATATGTCTCTTTCTTAGAACACCTCTTCAGGAGTTTCTTTGGAGGCATCTACGTGGCTCAGTCAGTTAAACACCTACCTTTGGCTCAGGTCATGATCCTGGGATGGAGCCCCATGTTGGGCTCCCTGCTCGGTGGGGAGCCTGCTTCTCCTTCTCTCTCTGCCCCTCTCCCTGCTCGTGCTCTCTCTCTTTGTCAAATAAATTAATAACATCTTTAAAAATAAGAGAGAGTTTCTTTGGAGCCATGTTCCTCATACACATCTCCTGCTTGCTGCCAGCTCTTCCTCCTCACAGGGTCTTTCTGCCTTTTCCCCATCATTTTATGTCTCTCTCTCTCTCTTTGTATTTCTCTTTATTTCTCTGTCTCATTCTCTCCCTCAGTCTGTCTTTTTAAAGATTTATTTATATGAGAGAGGGAGAGAATAAGCGAGCAAGTGGGTGGAGAGGAGCAGAGAGAGAGAGAAAGAATCTCAAGCAGACTCCTTACTGAGCTCAGAGCCTAACCCGGGGCTCCATCTCACAACCCTGGGGTCATGACCTGAGCCCACTCCAAGAGTCAGATGCTTAACCTACTGAGCCACCCAGGTGTCTCCCCTCCCTCTCTGTGTCTTTGGTTCTCTCCCAACTGTCTTGCTCTGTCTTTGTTTTTATTCTTCTCTCTGGCCCTTTCCTACCTTCCATTTATTTTTTACAATTAAATATATTAGAAGATGAAAGTTTTACTTTTGGTTATATTTATAAAATACAATGCTATGAGCACTAATCTTCACTCACCTAAAGTTAATAAATGTTTCACTAATTAGTGTCCTATTCATTTGGTCTTTACATAGGTATTTTTTTTAAACCTTTCTTTTCAAGCACCTGCCATCCAGTTTCTTTTCCCATCCAAGACTGTCAAGCCCAATGGCCCCTCTCAGCTCTGTTTTCCCACGATCTGTCCCTTGCTTTGAAAACACTCTTTAACTAGAATCTACCCAACCATGATGTGTTGCAGTACATGTTAATAAAACAGACTCTTTGGTGTTTGTTTTTCCTTCCACATTATACATTCTTCATAGGCAGGTCTTACCCTCGACACCCCTTTTGTACCCTCAGCACCTTTCTTAGTTCCTGGCTTCGCAAATGTTTGTTGAACTTAAGTGACCATAGCTGACACAGAGCATGTTTGCTGCCCATAAGAAGCACAGAGGGCTAGCAGAAGAGAGAAAGAGAGAGACAGAGGCGATAATAGAAGTATTAGGTTGACAGTAGACAGGTGTAAATAATATGTTGGGTGAGCAAAAAGGAATCTAGACAGGGTAGACAAGGAATCAGGGAAAGCTTCATTTAAAAAGGGGTTTAAACTGAATCTGGGAGGATATCTGAAAAACTGGTTACTCTAGGGTAGAGGAGAATATTCAAGGTAAAGTAGACACTGAACACATGGGAGAAGACAGGAGAGAAGCATCCAGAGCTTCTGGAACAGAGCAGTGTGAAAAGGAGTGAGAGGAGGGAGGAGAAAGGAATGGGGGAGCGGGGCTGCTTCAGGAACCACAGAGATACTGGGAGATCAGGTCAGACAGTACCATGTGTGACCATTACTGTTCACTGTCCAAACAAGTGAACAGTGAAAGAGTGAAAAACTCTTTTCAGAGTGCAGGGGGCACGGATAGGAATTATGCTGGGACAAAAGTTACACCAGGCTTATCTTGTGCAAACTGGGATGGGTGGGAACCCTGTGTGAAACTTCTCAGTTGTTTCCCTTCTCCACTCAGAAATTTGTACCACATACATTTTCTTTCTCTGATCGCCACTGAATTTTCTATACTACATGATCAAGCCCTCAATACTGTTCTAATTATGTTAACAATGCTATATTTTGTTTTCCCAACTCAGACTTTGAATTCTTGAGGGCAGTGGGCTTCAAGTGTTTGCACTCTTCCTAGTGCCTAGCACACATGGGAGCCTTACTTACACTTAGTTTCTGCCAGTGTGTTAGTTAAGGAAGACAAGGACAACTACACAACCCAAGGAAACACAAACATCGTTGAGGTAATCCATGGTATATTTGGGTGCTGTTACTTCAGCTGTCCTTCTGTAGCCCAGATCCAAGACTGATTGTGGTATAACCAGAGTCCACACTATGGTACCTGGAATTTTGGCCTTTCTGTGTGTGGCTGAAGGTCACAGCTCCAGCACTTCCCTCCCAGAGCCAATGGTAACTCTGCAAGGTGCAAAAAATCATTACCTCTTCTTCCAGACTCATTGGATACCTCTATCTGGAATACTCAAAGAGTAATCATGGGAAGTCAAGTTTTCTTCTTCCTAAAAAACTGCTTTGGGATCTTACTGATATTGGCTAATGGAAATGTGTCACTTCTCTTCGCTTTATGACTGATAAACATGTGTGCAACTGAGATTTCTAATTAGTTCATATGCAATGTTTAAAGTTATGTTGTTGGTGGTGTAATGAATTGTAGTTTTAACCACTATGTTAAGAAAATAAAAATATGTTTTTAATGCTTTTTGTAGTTCATCCTGAGTGTCAGACTAGATTATAGGATCTCGTATATGCTGTCAATATATAAGAAGGAATTTGGAGAGAACAATGAGAACACGGAAACGTCCACCAGTGGCTCTCCAGATACGGTACTACCATCAGGTAGCTCCTTTGTGACAATATTTGCTCTGTAGCTTTCATATTTTGTCTATGAGATAAAAATGTGGAAATAATATCCACCAATGACATGAAGGGATTGAGACAGAGCAGTAGATGACTTGCCTAGGATGCCTGGGAGGATATTTCCAGTTACTTGGTGCTCTCCATCCTTGGAATGCAGTTTATTTTGAAATCTTCATAGCTCGACGAGGTAGAGGTACTGTTTATTGTGCTATTTTATAGATAAGAAAACTGAGGTCAGATGGGGTAAGTTACTCACTGAAGATCAGAAAAGTAGTAGAGCAGGGATTTCCTCTGAGGTCTCTCCAGTTTCAGAGCTTGAATCTTGTAAGCATCATGCTGTTTTGGTGAAAGTCTAAGGGAACCTTTTTGCTTGATCAAAGAGCTGCATGAAATATAGCTGTGGGGAAAAAGATGTTTTGTAGGAAGATGTTGCCCAACTGAAGAATAAAGACATGGTATGCCCCGAAGGTCTAAATGGGGGTATTTTTATGTGTGTGTACGTGTTTACTTTGCATGGTTATGAACTGGTACTCTATGTCAATTTTTCACATTTAAAAAATGTTAGAATGAAGCCAGTCTCTCTCTGTGTATAGGAGCATAGTGAAGAAAGAGCATAAAAATTGTTGTGAAAATTTTGTGGCTGTAGAAAGTGTCCTATGAAACCTGAGAAATATTAAATTTCCATTTTTCTGGGTGGATCAGGCCAGTAACAGCAGGCTAGAAACTATGTCATATTAAAGATTTAGCCAGGTCACAGAATTCTTTTTCTGAGGATAGGATTTGTGCACAGATATGAAATTTTCTTCTAATCACAACCACCATGAAAATATCAGGTATCCTCCTCTTTTTCACCCGTCAATCAATTTGACAGGAATGATTCAGTGATTATAAGGGTGTAGTTAAAATGGATGGGAGGCTCATGTCCTGCTCTCTGACTCACTAGTAGCATCGGAAAGGCAGCTTGCCTCTGTAGATGGAGTTAAGCTTTCCTAAGGGACAGGGCGCTTCTGGTATATTTGCAACCGTGTTGTTTTTATGCTTCCCAGAAGTATAGAACCCTAAAGGGCTATTTCCAGGAATGATATGGCAGAACCAGAAAAATCTTGCTAGCGGTTGCATTGACAGTATCATAAAAATTATTGGCTCTCAGAAGCCAGACTTCTGGAAATAGAGGCTCTAAGTGTCAGTAAGTATGGGGGGGAACCCTCAGAAAACCAGTTCTCTCTGATTTACCTGATCTCTTTCATTGGTTGAATCTGGAAGAGAGAGCTTTTTCTTTTTCCTTTTTTAAAAAAATCTTGCTCTGTTTTCTTTTTATGCTTTAGGGATAAGAAATAAATAATGTACTTATTTAAACATGCTATTTTGAGTAAGATATTCTCAAAATATTAGTGGTGAGGATGGGTGAGGAATCATGATTGGTTCACATAAAAAATTAATGTCCCATAAGAAGAAGGGATGGAATTTTAGAAGAAGTGTGGGTAAAAGGATCATGTTGTTTGGAAGTACCATATAGTAACAAGGTTCATTATTGCTATATTTTGATTCTTTAAAAAACATGTTTAAAAAACATCCTTCCATATCATCACTCCATTAAATAATATATATTTGCATATATGTGTGTGTGGAGTTGATGCATATAGATACATTTAGATAGGTGAAACAACTTTGTGAATGGTGCTTTCTGTTCTAAATATATCTTCGACTATAGTAATATAGATTTAAAATGTAAACTTCTTTTAAAATGTTGATCTCTAAATGTAATTAGAATTGTGACTTTTTAAACTGTTAATTGACATTTGGTGGCATAAAGAAATTAAGACAAATATTTTGGGTATGCTAATATTGATATAAATACTGTGACTTCTAAATAGGATAAGATAAAGAATGGAATTTGCCTTTTGTCTTTACAGCTATTGTTCCTGATATAGATGAAATTGCAGCCCAGGCAGAAACTATGTTTGCTGGAAGGTATAGTAACACTTACTATCTTTATCTTGTGGCTAAGGTTTTGCTTAGAATTCTATTGATATTTTGTTATTGTTTACCTCCATATATTTATTTAATTTTAGATCCTTTATTATTGCCAACATAATTTCTGCCAGAAATGAAGCTGCTAATTTACTGTAGAAGAGAAGGCATAGCTTTTCTTTAGGTAGGTCAGGGGAAAAAGACAAGAGAGATGAGATCAGTGTATTGAACTTTTCCCTGAATTCTTTGCTTTTCTTTCCTCAAATAATGACAGCACACGGATGCCCTTTAAGTCCCTTGGTATAAATAGCACTGTGTCTTGCAAAACATTGCTTTCCTGCATCTGAGAAATTTGAGGCAAGAAAGTGACTTCTTTCAATGTTATCATTAACTTCATTTGTGAGAAATAAAGCTATTTTCTGCCAGTTGGAAATATCCATGATTAAAGGAAACAAAATACCTCTGGTGTGACTACCTTCCTTTGTTTTCAGGAACTCTGACATTTATTGTTTTTAAGTTGTTTCTTTCTTTTTCAGAAATGAAACTAATAGCAGTAAAAAAGAAAAGTAAAAAAAGCCCTTAAGTGTCTAAGCTACAAATTATTGTTTTTTTTTTTTTAAGATTTTATTTATTCATTTGACAGACAGAGATCACAGGTAGACAGAGAAGCAGGCAGAGAGAGGAGAAAGCAGGCTCCCTGCTGAGCAGAGAGCCCCATGCAGGGCTCGATCCCAGGACCCTGAGATCATGACCTGAGCCGAAAGCAGAGGCTTTAACCCACCGAGCCACCCAGGCACCGCCAAATTATTGTTTCTTGTGTCCATCTCTATTACACATTGACCATGAGAACCTAAACAATTTCACACCAAGCCCTTTGTTGCATTTTCTTGGGTTAGAAAGACAAACAAGAATGAAGAAGGGAACCCAAAAGGATTTTTTTTTTTAAACTCTAGTGAACATTTGGTTTAGCTTTGTTTTTATATTGTTTTGATAGTTTTTGTTGGTGTTCTTACTGTGTTTTCCTATTTAGGTATTTCATTATTCCCAGGAAGAGACAATAAATCAGTGGATGTTTTTTCACCTTAAGACAAACTGAGGGTTACAGAAGAGAGTGGGGTGGAGAGATGGGGTAACTGGGTGACAGGTATTAAGGAGGGCACATGTTATGATGAGCACTGGGTGTTAGGCAACTAATGAATCATTGAATATTGCATCACAAACTAATGATATATTATATGTTGGCTAATTGGACATAAGAAGAAGAAAAGAAGAAGATAAAAGCTTACTAAACTTCAAAAGAACAAAAAACAAAACAAAACAAAAGGATCTCTTATCCTGTGCAGTCTTGCCCAGGGTCTGAATATATCAAGCTCAGAGAGTGGCTCTGGTGATGATTGTGTGCACATGAGTGTGCATGCATGTGCCCATGCCCTTGTCCTTCCTTGCTGCTCATCACCTGTTGGTGAGAGGTCTCTAAGGCTCTGGAGAAAGTTAGTTGTTTCTGTACATCCATCTTAGCATTTTTTCTCAATACTAGAGTTGAGATTTTTTTGGATCAGTTTTTGATCCAAAATTTTTTTTTGTCTATGTCGAGGTGAGTAACACACCCTGCTTCCCCTGGGGCTTTCCCAGAGCAAGCCCTGAAAAGTCCTCTGCCTGGGATTGCCCTCAGCCTTGGGCAGACGGGGATGGTTAGTCATCCCTGCTTTCGTGGGCAAATCCAAGTTTTCTTTTCTTTTCTTCCTTCCTTCCTTTCTTTCTTTCGAGGGGAAAAAAAGTAAAATGATCTTCCTTTTTACGCTTCATCTTTGGGGGGGAATGATATAACTGAAAATATATATATGCAATTTTAACCACATAGTAATTTTTTTTGGTAAATATAAGTTATTTTGGAATGATTTTTGGTTTTCTAGAAAGGAGAAAAATCCAGTTCAACTTGATGATGAAGGAGGCAGGACCTTTTTACGTGTCCTCATTCATCTGATCATGCATGACTACCCTCCTTTGCTCTCAGGAGCCCTACAGCTACTGTTCAAGCACTTCAGCCAGAGAGCGGAAGTCTTACAGGCATTTAAACAGGTAAGACTGGGGAGCCCTCACTGGGGCCACAGCAGGTGCTCAGAAAATATTGTTTATAACATCCCACCTGACTTTACAGTTGCAGAGTTCATGAGACTGTGTGTCTTCTCCTAGGGACATTTTCTATTTTTAAAGACAGATGTGGCCTTGTCTTAAGCCAAGACATGATCTGTTTTAGAATGAGTTCCCCATGAATGATTTTCGGTTAATATCTTTAACATAAATGACAGACACAAAGATTTAGGAGGGCACTGGGAGATAATAACATACTAAGAATTTTGTTGTCCCTGCTATTATTTCGACACCAGATTTTACTGATAAAGTTGGATGGGACAAGCAGTAGTGCGGAAATATATATTTGGTGATTGAAAATGTGTAAATACCAAAGAAAGTAACTGTTTTGGATCTAATCTTTTTCTTTGTCATCTGAATGACATCAATCTTGAGACTATTAGTGAATAATACCTAAGTGCTTACATGTGTGTTTCACTATATTTATGGTATTTAATAAAGCATTGATCTTCATTAGGATGTTTTATAAGAATATATTAAAATATGAAATAATTACAAGTGTAATTATACAAATAGATATAATTATGCATAATTTGTGTACATCGTGTAATACATATAAATTATAATAAAAGTTTATAACATGAAGTTTAGACCACATCAGAATTTTCTTCCACTTATTTCTGTTTTTCTATCTCTTTTCAAATAGAGTCTTGGGAAAAATTAACTTTAGCAGTGAAATTAGAGTTAAGGTATCTTTTCTTTTGAACTACTCTTTAGCACTTTGATAGGGCTCACTTTTTAAGAATATATAACTCTTTATAACATATGACTATATTAGATTGTGTTCACTGATATTTCCAGGTAAGTTTTCATGGTCAATATACATCTAAAATATCCATAAATATTCTAGAAATATTAAACTTCAACTGAAACACATTTGTTAAAAGACTTGAGATTTTTTAACATCAGTAAAATAGGAATTAAGGAATTTCCATCAGTAAACTGAGGGTTCAAATTCTTCTGTTTCCAGGTGCAATTGCTGGTGTCCAATCAAGATGTAGATAACTATAAGCAAATCAAGGCAGATCTAGACCAGCTTCGACTAACGGTGGAAAAATCTGAGTTATGGGTTGAGAAGAGCAGCAGCTATGAAAATGAAGAAATGGGTGAAAGTCAAGTAAAAGGTGGTGAAGAACCAATTGAGGTTTGTTTTCAAGATATATTTTGAAGTAATCCAAACAATATCTTTTTTTTTTTT
Organism: Taxidea taxus jeffersonii; assembly: GCA_003697995.1. Lineage (NCBI taxonomy): Eukaryota > Metazoa > Chordata > Mammalia > Carnivora > Mustelidae > Taxidea > Taxidea taxus. Next base: position 19,857 of record RCUC01171189.1, on the reverse strand, counting down.
TTAAGATTTTATTTATTTATTAGTTAGAGAGAGAGTGAGCAAGCACAGGCAGACAGAGAGGCAGGCAGAGGCAGAGGGAGGAGCAGTCTCCCTGCCGAGCAAGGAGCCCGATGTGGGACTCGATCCCAGGACGCTGGGATCATGACCTGAGCCGAAGGCAGCCGCTTAACCAACTGAGCCACCCAGGCGTCCCTCCAAACAATATCTTCTAATCACAGGCCCCATAGCCAAAATTATTCACAAAGAAAAATTTTGTTCTAATTAATGGAGCATACAATTTTCATTTGCCAAATGAATTAACTCCATAAGCCTTTATTTTGGTTAATTCTTATAGGTCTTGTAGGTCCTAAGCATAGACCTATAAAGAGGTGAATTTTTGTTGTTATCATTCAATGTGACTGTTTATTGCCAATCTGTAAATCATTTCTTTCTTTACTGCTTACCCTTATACGATACATAAAAATAGTTAAATGGGGCAGTATGCTTTAATGCCAGCATGAAAATACCAAAGCTCTGTATTTACTCTCAAGAGTGGTAAGATGGTGATCCTAAGTCTTCTGTTGAATAGGTATTAGTTTTTGGTGGGTTAATTAGTTGTTGTTTTTGCATTTCACTACATACTAAATAACCATTTAAAGGTTTTAAAGCCGGGACGCCTGGGTGACTCAGTTGGTTAAGCAGCTGCCTTCAGCCCAGGTCATGATCCCAGCATCCTGGGATCGAGTCCCGCATCAGGCTCCTTGCTCGGCAGGGAGCCTCCCTCTCCCTCTGCCTCTGCCTGCCACTCTGTCTGCCTGTGCTCATTCGCTCTCTCTCCCTCTCTCTCTGACAAATAAATAAATAAGTAAAATCTTAAAGGTTTTAAAGCCATGTTTTTGTGGTAATACTTGGCAAGCCCATGCCAACATCCTAACTGATAAGATATTGTTTCTTAAATTCCTGTCTTGTGTTTTATTTAATTGTTTTTTAATCTGCAGGAATGTAGACTGTTCAGAGAGGTTTACCTACCCCAGCTTTTCTGTTTGTTAGAATACCCAAAATTTTGTGTAGTGAAAGGTAAAGACAGAGTAGAAGATAATTTCAGTCCTCAAAATGTGGAAGAGTCCCAAAGGGCAGTTCATTTGGTGGTTTACTACTTCTTCCTTGTCTCAGGACTACTTACCACTAATCTGAATAAAATTTTTGACTTTATCTTTTAGTAACTTTTTTCTGTGATTTTATAATGTAAGTTAGTAGAATGTAGAATTCCTACTCCATATAAATTTGTTTCATGACCAGCTCTTTTGTCATTGTTGATAAAGAGTTCTTCTACAGCATATTTAAGAAATAAAAGGACATTTAACATTTAGGTAGTCCTTGCTACACGTCGTCTTATAGCAGACATTTTTATACATGGTATCTCTTTTTAAATGTTATGACAAACTTTGGAGAGAGTTAGAAAGATCACATTTCTAAGGATGAAACAGCTGAAACTCAGAAAACTCAAGGATTCCGTCCCTATCAAGCAGCTCTGTGTGACCCAACTGAGATTTTAACCCAGGTCTTTCTGAGGATAAGTTCCAGGCTCTTTAATGTATGAAGGAAATTTCTGATATAATATTTAAAGATGTTAAGAGATGTGTTATGCCTTTACAAAGCTGGAATACCTCTTTTGCAGATACATACTGTGCTCATCTTCTGGAGAATAAACACAATATTGCTTCCCCTTTTAGAACATTGCATTTTAAAAAATAAAGAACGACTCTAAACCATAGGAAAATGTTCTTTGTAAAAGTTTGCAAAAAAGGTCATGCAAGAGTACAAAGGAGATGTTCCATGAAGGAATTTAGTCACTCATCTGCAGTTTAAATTCCTAATCTCTGAACGAAGTGGAGAAAGAGCCTCTACCAGTGTATATCCATGGTATCCCCAGAGCGGTTTAACAAGCAATTTGTACTGATTAAAGAAAGAAGATGAATAAGTTGTTTGACTGGGGCTACCTTCAAAACAAAACTGCATTCCACATGGGTTATAAATTCATTTTTCTAAATACTTGAGATGGATATAAGTCAGTGAAGCTGGAATTTATTTACTCATATTGAGTACAGGATTTATCCATTCAGGAAATGGTAGTGATTTTAAGTAGTTGAATCAGGAAGTGTTTAATACAAGGAATTAAATTTTGGAAAGTCTGGAGGAGTGCAGTTTGGAGGCTGCCAACAGACTGTTGACTTCAAGGTCAAACAGTCATAGCTACGATTCAGAGGTCTAGAAGCTGCTTTGGCTGCTGCCAATGCTGCAGCTCTACCACCACTCACTCACACCTGAAAAGCATGTGGCTGGATGATGGAATACTCACATCTCTCATTTTCTTCTCAGCCCTTCCAGCCACAGGACCATGGCGTTGAGTGGATAGGGCATTAAGAGCATGGGTTTTGACATCAGATTCCTTAGAAGATGCCACTAAGTATATGTGTGACTTTGGGTAACTTATTTTACCCCCCACCTTTTTTAAAATATTCATTCAGTGGACATAATAATGGTACTTAGATCATGAGAATACTAGATCAGATGAGCAAATTGAGCACATGGCATGTCAGTTAATACAACTTCAGTTGGAAAATATAAGCAACAAGGTAATATGTCAAGAAGTAAGGCTCCAGCTTTAATTAATTCATTTTCTCAGTGTGGTCACTATGGACCAATAGACTTAATTTTGAGACTGATCTTTTCATGGGTGCATCATGGCAGCAACATCCTAGACATTACATCTCTGTACAACAATGCCAAAAAGAATATCTGTGCCTTTTTACGCATTTCTCAGTGTCCTGTGTAGGAACAAGGAAACCTTTTCCAGGCATCCCTTAGTAGAATCTATCTCATGTCTCATTGTCCAAAGCAGGGTCACATGCTTACCTCTAAACCAATGGATTATAAGATTAATTTAGCCTAAGTAAAGGACGACCCTCAAACTCTGGGATACCTACCCCTGAGCTACATGGGGAAAGGCTAGATAGTAGAACAAAACTGAAATCTGCTATCAAGGAAGAACAAAGAAAGGCTGCTGGTCAGCAACTGACAGTGTCCGCCGAATCCAGTAGTCAGTGCCTATTTGTTATCATTATTATTGGTTTTTATGCACAACACATTGCTCCATGATGGGGATGGAGTTACAAGATCTCAGAGTTAAAATATATTCATTGGGGTGTGAAGTCCAATTCCTGTCTGATACTTATTTTCTCTCTAAATAGCTCACATGAGCGAGATGTTTCTCAAAACAGAACTTCTGTGATGGCAAATTCAGTAACTCTTGAGGTAGCACATTCTACTGAAATGAACACATAGCTTAAGAAATAGAATATTACTAGTAGGGAGTCCCTAGGATCCCTCCCTGTATGCTGGATGAGACTGTTATTGTGAGTTTCTGTTCATTTCCTTGCTTTTCTTAACAGTTTTTCCAACATGGATTTGTATTTCTAAAACATGAAAAAGTATGAAAAATATTTTATTTAGTCTGTCTTGGATATTTTTTTAAATTTTTATTGACATACAATATATTATTTACTCCAGGGGGTACAGGTCTGTGAATCGTCAGACTAACACACTTTACAGTACTCACCATATCACATACCCTCCCCAATGTCCATAACCCAACCACCCTCTCCATATGCCCCCTCCCCCCAGCAATGCTCAGTTTGTATTGGGAGATTAAGAGTCTCTTATGATTTGTCTCCCTTCCGATCCCATCTTATTTCATTTTTTCCTTCCTGCCCTATAAACCTCCCCTCTGCCTCTCAAGTTCCTCGTATCAGGGAAATCATATGATAATTGTCTTTCTCTGATTGACTTATTTCGCTCAGCATAATATCTTCTATTTCCATCCACATGATTAAGAATGGCAAGATTTCATTTCTTTTGATGGCTGCATAATGTTCCATTATATATAGCACATCTTCTTTATCCGTTCATCTGTGACATCGCTATAAACATTTGGGAGCACGTGCCCCTTCAGATCACTACATTTGTATCTTTAGGGTAAATACCCAGTAGTGCAATTGCTGGGTCATAGGATAGCTCTATTATCAATTTTTTGAGGAACTTCCATGCTGTTTTCCAGAGTGGCTGCACCAGCTTGCATTCCCACGTCAACAGTATAGGAGGGTTCCCCTTTCTCCATATCCTCCCCAACATCTGTCATTTCCTGACTTGTTAATTTTAGCCATTCTGACTAGTGTGAGTATCTCATTGTGGTTTTGATTTGTATTTCCCTGATACAGAGTGGTGTTGAGCACTTTTTTATGGTCTGTTGGCCATCTGGATGTCTTCTTTGCAGAAATGTCTATTTATGTCCTCTGCCCATTTCTTGATTGGATTATTTGTTCTTTGGGTGTTAAGTTTGCTAAGATTTTGGATACTAGCCCTTTATCTGATATGTCGTTTGCAAATATCTTCTCCCATTCTGTCAGTTGTCTTTTGGTTTTGTTAACTGTTGTTTTCCTTTGCTGTGCAAAAGCTTTTTTTTAAAATTTTTAAAATTTTTTTTTAATTTGTCAGAGAGAGAGAGCGGGCACAGGCAGACAGAGTGGTAGGCAAAGGCAGAGGGAGAAGCAGGCTCCCTGCCGAGCAAGGAGCCCAATGTGGGACTCGATCCCAGGACGCTGGGATCATGACCTGAGCCTAAAGCAGCCACTTAACCAACTGAGCCACCCAGGCGTCCCTGTGCAAAAGCTTTTGATCTTGGTGAAGTCCCAATAGTTCATTTTCCCCCTTGCTTCCTTTGCCTTTGGTGATGTTTCTAGGAAGAAGTTGCTGTGGCTGAGGTTGAAGAGGTTGCTGCCCATGTTCTCCTCAAGGATTTTGATGGATTCCTTTCTCACATTGAGGTCCTTCATCCATTTGGAGTCTATTTTTGTGTGTGGTTTAAGGAAATGGTCCAGTTTCATTCTTCTGCATGTGGCTGTCCAATTTTCCCAACACCATTTGTTGAAGAGGCTGTTTTTTTTTTTTAATTTTTTATTTGACAGACAGATATCACAAGTAGGCAGAGAGGCAGGCAGAGAGAGAGAGGGGGAAGCAGGCTCCCTGTCAAGCAGAGAGCCCAATGCAGGGCTCGATCCCAGGACCCTGGGATCATCACCTGAGCCAAAGGCAGAGGCTTCAACCCGCTGAGCCACCCAGGCGTCCCAAGGTTGTCTTCTTTCCATTGGACATTCTTTCCTGCTTTGTCGAAGATTAGTTGTCCATAGATCAATTAGTTGACCAAGATTAGTTGGCCATTAGTTGACCCATAGTTGAGGGTCTATTTCTGGACTCTCTATTCTGTTCCATTGATCTGTGTGTCTGTTTTTGTGCCAGTACCATACTGTATTGATGATGACAGCTTTGTAATAGAGCTTGAAGTCTGGAATTGTGATGCCACCAACTTTGGCTTTCTTTTTCAACATTCCTCTGGCTATTCGGGGTCTTTTCTGGTTCCATATAAATTTTAGGATTAGGGGCGCCTGGGTGGCTCAGTCGTTGAGTGTCTGCTTTCAGCTCAGTTCATGATCCCGGGGTCCTGGGATCAAACCCACGTCAGGCTCCCTGCTCAGTGGGAAGCCTGTTTCTCCCTCTCCCACTCCTCTGCTGTGTTCCCTCTCTTGCTGTGACTCTCTCTGTAAAATAAATAAAGTATTTAAAAAAATAAATTTTAGGATTATTTGTTCTATCTCTTTGAAAAAAATTGATGATATTTTGGTAGGGATTGCATTAAATAGGTAGATTGCTTTAGGTAGTATAGACATTTTCACAATATTTGTTCTTCCAGTCCATGAGCCTGGAATGTTTTTCCATTTCTTTGTGTCTTCCTCAATTTCTTTCATGAGTACTTTTTAGTTTTCTGAATATAGATTCTTTGCCTCTTTGGTTAGGTTTATTCCTAAGTATTTTATGGTTTTGGGTGTAATTGTGAATGGGATCGACTCCTTAATTTCTCTTTCTTCTGTCTTGTTGTTGGTGTATAGAAATGCAACTAACTTCTGTGCATTGATCTTATATCCTGGCACTTTACTGCATTCCTGTATGAGTTCTAGCAGTTTTGGAGTGGATTCTTTTGGATTTTCCACATAAAGTATCATATCATCTGCAAAGAGTGATAGTTTGACTTCTTTGCCGATTTGGATGCCTTTAATTTCTTTTTGTTGTCTGATTGCTGAGGCTAGGACTTCTAGTACCATGTTGAATAACAGTGGTGATAATGGACATCCCTGCTGTGTTCCTGACTTTTTAGGGGGAAAGCTCTCAGTTTTTCCCTGTTGAGAATGATATTCGCTGTGGGTTTTTCATAGATGGCTTTGATGAAATTGAGGTATGTACCCTCTATCCCTGCACTTTGAAGAGTTTTGATCAAGAAAGGATGCTGTACTTTGTCAAATGCTTTTTCAGCATGTATTGAGAATATCATATGGTTCTTGTTCTTTCTTTTATTAATGTAGTGTATTACATTGATTGACTTGTGGTGTCTCGGATATATTTTTGCACTCCCTCCTTACTGATGTGTAGCTGCAACTTATTCATTTTTTTCTAATATATATTGGAGAATATGCCTTACACTTTATGCACATGTTTATCTAGTTAACTGTTGCTGGTCATTTTCAATTCTTTACAGTGCTAGTGTTTTTAAAGAAAATTTGCTACCAAAAGCAATGCTGCTTTAAAATCTTTTGTATGCCATCTGATGAACAAGTTTAAGAGACTCTTCAGGCTAAAGACTTAAATGTGAGACTTGAATATATAGAAAGCTTAGAGGAAAACCCAGTAATTTCTTTGACATCACTATAGCAACATTTTTTTTTTCTAGATATGTCTCCTAAGACAGGAGAAACAAAAGCAAAAATAAACTATTGGGTCTACATCAAAATAAAAAGCTTTTACACAGCAAAGGAACCCATCAACAAACAAAAAGAAACCTACTGAATGGAAGAAGATATTTGCAAATGATATATCTGATAAGCGGTTAATATCCAGAATATATGAAGAACTTATACAACTTAACACCAAAAAACTAAATAATCCAGTTAAAAATGGACAGAGGACCTAAATAGACATTTTTCCAAAGAAGACATACAGATGACCTGTATAACATGATAAGATGCTCAATAGGAAAATGCAAATCGAAACCACAATGAGATACCACCTTACATGTGTCAGATTAGCTAAAAATAAAAAAGACAGGAAATAACAAGTGTTGGTAAGGATGTGAAGAAGAAGATACCCTTGTGTGCTGTTGGTGACAATGTGAATTTGTAGAGCCACTGTGGAAAACAATATGGAGTTTCCTTAAGAAATGAAACATAGGGGCGCCTGGGTGGCTCAATGGGCTAAAGCCTCTGCCTTCGGCTCAGGTTATGATCCCAGGGTCCTGGGATTAAGCCCCACGTCGGGCTCTCTGCTCAGCAGGAAGCCTGCTTCCCTTCCTCTCTCTCTGCCTGCCTCTTTGCCTGCTTGTGATCTCTGTCTGTCAAATAAATAAATAAATAAAATCTTCAAAAAAATTAAAAAAAAAAGAAATGAAAAATAAAAATACTAATTATTTTTATTTTAATTTATATATTATTATATAATTATATAATATATGTTATGTTATTTATTATTTTTATTATTAATTTTCCTATTATTATATTTGTGGCCATTTACCCTTAGAAAATGAAAACACTTCAGAAAGGTGTATGCTCCCCTATTTTTTTTTTTGAAGATTTTTTTTTTTTAAGATTTTATTTATTTATTTGTCAGAGAGAGCGAGCACAGGCAGAGTGGCAGGCAGAGGCAGAGGGAGAAGGAGGCCCCCTGCCGAGCAAGGAGCCCGATGTGGGACTCGATCCCAGGACGCTGGGATCATGACCTGAGCCGAAGGCAGCTGCTTAACCAACGGAGCCACCCAGGCGTCCCTATTTTTTTTTTTTAAGGATTTTATTTATTTATTTGACAGACAGAGATCACAAGTAGGCAGAGAGGCAGGTAGGGAGAGAGGAGGAAGCAGGCTCCCTGCTGAGCAGAGAGTCTGATGCGGGGCTCCATCCCAGGACCCTGGGACCATGACCTGAGCCGAAGGCAGAGGCTTTAACCCACTGAGCCACCCAGGCGCCCCAATGCTCCCCTATTTTTATTGTACTATTATTTACAATAGCTATGATGTGGAAGCAACTTAAGTGTCCATTGATAGATGAATAGATAAGGAAGATGTAGTGTGTATGCATGTGTGTGAGAGTATGTATATGCGCGCACACACCAGAATATTATGCGGCCATAAAAAAGAATGAGATTGTGTCATTTGCAACAGCATGGATGGATCTAGAGGATGTCATTCCACGTGAATTAAGTCAGACTGAGAAAGATGAATACCATATGATTTCACTCATGTGGAATTAACAAAAAAAAGCAATGAATAAACAAACAAAAAGCAGAATCAGACCTATAACTAGAACAAACTAATGATTGTCAAAGGATAAGGTAATGAGGATTGGGCAAATTGGATGAAGAGGGATAGGAGATACAGGTCTCCAGTTATGGAGTGAATAAGTCACAGGAATAAAAAGCACAGTATAGGGAACATAGTCAATGGTAATGTAATAGTGTGGTGTGACAGATGGTAGCTACACTTGGTACCATGATGTACGGTATTTCTCCATAGAAGTAGAATCACTGTGTTGTATACTTGAAATGAATGTAACATTGTGTGTCAACTATCCTCAAATAAGAAAAGAGATTATTCAGGATATACATTTAGGTGTAAAAAATCTAGAATGTTTACTTTTACCAAATAAAGGCTACTTTTTTCTGAAGACCGAGTGACACTCCCTCCAGTATTGTATGAGAGCTCTGTAGCCCCATACCCTCATGATGGCTGACTTTCTCACTTTTCCATTTTTGATAATTGGGTAAATTGACATATTTTCTCTGTTGTGATTTTGTATGATTGCTCATGAGTTTGAGCATGTTTTCACAGGCTTATTGGCCATTTCACTTCCTCTTCCATCTTAGATTAAGCTAAATCTTGTATGGGGAAGTTAACTAGGTCTTACCAATTCATGTTTATCTCCTCCTAAAATTAAAAATATTTTTGACTTCAAGTCATGGTGATGCTAGAGTTCAAACTTGAGTACAATCTTTTCATTTATTATTTTTTTTCTTCTTTGTTGTATTGTCTAAAATTTCCAGTATGATGTTGAATAGATGTGGTATCCTTATCTTGGTTCAGATTTTAAAGGGAGTGACTTTAATATTTCACCATTGAATAGAGTGTTTATTGTCCTTTTGTGTTTGTAGATACCCTTTATCAATTGTGGAAGTCCCCTTCTATTCCTAGTTTGCTAATTTTTACCATGAATGGTTATTGACTTTACTTAAACACACTTTATACATCCATCAAGATTATGTTATTTTTCTTTAATCTTAACCTGCTAATTTTTAAAAAGTTTTCATTTAAATTCCAGTTAGTTAACATACAGTGTAATATTAGTTTCGACATCTATACATCACCCAGTGCTCATCCTTAATCCCCATCATTTATTTCACCCATCCCCCCTTAATCTGCTAATGTTAATAACAAGAATCATAAATAGAGCTTCTACCATAGTAACCTTGCATTCTAAAATAAATTTATCTTGTTGATAATTTTTACATTGCTAGATCCAGTTTGCTGACATTTCATTTTGGATTTTACATCTTTGTTGTCAGTGAGATTGGCCTGTAAATTTTCTTTGTTATACTGTTCCTGTCACGTGTTGGTAACAAGGTTAGACTAACTTCATAATAAAATGAGTTGCAGGATCTTCCCCTTTCTTTGCATATGTTTAGATATGTATTCTGTGAATGTTTGATAAAATGTGTCCATGAATCTGCCTGGACCTTGGATTTACTTTGAGGGAAGAGTTTAACTACTGATATGATTTTTTTAATGGTTATAAATTCATTCAGACTTTCTATTTTGAGTCAGTTTACTGTATATTTTTTCTAGCTATATGCTTATTTTTCAAATTTATTGGCATACATTTGTTCATGTTCTTTCATTATCTTTTAAAATTTCTGCTCTCTGTAGCTTCAGGAACCCCTATCCCCTTTTTTAAAGATTTAATTATGTATTTTAGTAGGGGAGGGGCTGAGTGACAGAGAGTCCCAAGCAGACTCCACTCTGAGCGCAGAGCCCAGCTTGGGGCTGGATCCCACAACCCTGAGATCATGACCTGAGCTGAAGCCAAGAGTCAGACACTTAACTGACTACACCACCCAGGTGCCCTGAGACCCCTTTCTTATTCTTGATACTGATTACTTGTGTTAACTTTCTTATTTTGACCCTTTAGATTTCACTGTTTGTGTGTATACTTCTGTGGGTTTTGACAAATGTGTAATGTTAAGCATGTATCATCTTACCAGCATTGCCCATATTTTATTCATGCTTTTTAATGAATCTATTTTTGGCTTTGGTGAGCTTCTGGGTTTATTTTATTATATTTATTCTACTGTAACCTTTTATGTTGACACATTTTTCAGACTTTTAAAAAATTTAATGGTATAATTTCCTTCTAAGGAATTGTGTTCCACAAATTTTGACAAATGCCTTTTATATTAGTGTTCAATATTAGATATTTTAAAATTTCCATTATGATTTCATCCTTCTCTCAGAATTACTTGGAAGTGAATCCCTAAATTTCCAAATGTCTAGACAAAATTTATCCCTTTTTGTTATTGAAGTCTTAATTAATTAACTTGTGGCAAGAGAATGTGGTTATGATGCTATCAGTTCTCCAAAATTTGTTGAGACTTGCTTTTTCGCTTCTTAAATAGCATCAGATTTTGTAAATGTTTTATGTGGACTTGAGGAGAATGTGAACAGGTATAAGGTTCCTTATATATGGCTAGTAAGTCAAGCTTCTTGTGTTTGAAACACTTATCTACTTACTAATATTTTTGTTTTCTTGATGTATCAATAGCTGAGAGGGATTTGTTGACATTTTCCACTATAATGGTAGGTTTATACATTTTCCCCTGTAGTTTTATGAATTTTTACTTTATATGTTCTAAGGCTATTTTTGTTAGTTTGGTTTTCTTGCACTTGGGTTTTTTTTCTTTTTCTTTCTTTCTTTCTTTTTTTTTTTTTTTAATTTAAGCTTTTTTAAATTTAAACATATAATGTAACCCCACCACCCTCTCCCAACCCTTCTCCCCCCCACCCCCCTCAGTTTGTTTTATGACATTAAGAGTCTCTTTTGGTTTGTCTCCCTCCCCATCCCATCTTGTTTCATTTTTTCTTTTCCTACCACCTTAACCCCCACCCCCACTGCATCTCCACTTCCTCATATCAGGGAGATCATGTGGTAGTTGTCTTTCTCCAGTTGACTTATTTCGCTAATCATAATACGCTCTAGTTCCATCCATGTCGTCACAAATGGTAAGATTTCATTTCTTTTGATGGCTGCATAGTATTCCATTGTATATATATACCACCTCTTCTTTATCCATTCATCTGTTGATGGACATCTAGGTTCTTTCCATAACTTGGCTATTGTGTACATTGCTGCTATAAAGATTCGGGTACACGTGCCCCTTTGGATCACTACGTTTGTATCTTTAGGGTAAATATCCAGTAATGCAATTGCTGGGTCATAAGGTAGCTCTATTTTCAATTTTTTGAGGAACCTCCATGCTGTTTTCCAGAGTGGTTGCACCAGCTTGCATTCCCACCAACAGTGTAGGAGGGTTCCCCTTTCTCCACATCCTCGCCAGCATCTGTCATTTCCTGACTTGTTCATTTTAGCCATTCTGACTGGTGTGAGGTGGTATCTCATTGTGGTTTTGATTTGTATTTCCCTGATGCTCAGTGATGTGGAGCACTTTTTCATGTGTCTGTTGGCCATCTGGACCTTCTGACTTTTTAATTGCAGTCATTATATTTTTTCATACCTGCAATTTGATTTTGAAAACAATCTTTCTGGCTGATTTTTTGATTACCTTTTGTTGCTTGCCAATTTTTGTAATTCCACATGGCTATGGTACAGACTGTGTATAACAATGCCAGGATCAGAAGTACTTGGGAATTCTTTATGAATTCTCATGTTGCTGCTTCCTTAAATATTTGATCATCTTTGATTATGAGCTCATACCTTTTTTAATAGACTTTATTTTTATAGAAAAATTGTACACCCAGTGCAGCAAATTCCTGTATACTCTCCCCATTTTCATATTATCAACATCTTGCATTAATATGGTGCATTTGTTACAATCGATAAGCCAATATTGATACATTACTATTAACTAAAGTCCATAATTTACTTTAGTTTTCATTATTTGTGTTGTACAATTCTCTGGGTTTTGTATAAGTCACGTGCAGTACCATACAGCATAGTTTCACTGCCCTAAAAATCCTCTGTGCTCTGCCTCTGTCCTTCCTTTGTGAACCCTGAGTCCTGGCAACTGTTAGTCTTTTTACTGTCTGTATAGTTTTGCCTTCTCCAGAATGTATGCTTTAATGTTTATATAATTTTTGCAGACTGGCTTCTTTCATCTTGCAATACACATTTTAGGTTCTTGTATGTCCTTTTGTCACTTGCTAACTCCTTTCTTTTTATCACTGAATAACACCCCATTGTTAGATGTACAATAGTTTATCCATTCACCTGTGGAAGGACATCTTTGTTGCTTCCAGTTTGGGCCCATTATGAATAATGCTGCTATAAATATTCAACTGTTGGTTTTGGACTCTTATGTTTTTTGACTTAGGATGTGGGGTTGAAATTGGGCATGTTTTCCTTCCTAGTACTTGTGATGACCTTGGCCTATTGCCAGGGGTCACTGCTAGCCTGAGACCATGACGCTTTCTTCTCCTCTGTCTGAAGGCAGGAGTCTCAGGTTTAGCTCTCTGAATTTGACACTAGATTAGAACAGATTTCATCTCTGAGTTGCTAGTACTGGCATTTAGCTTCAGAAAACCTTATCACATTGCCTTGAAGCTTAGAGTTCTAATTTGGTTTCAGCTTACCTTTTTTTTTTTTTTAATTTGTTTTAATTTTGTTAGATGGAAGGTGGGGTTTTGGAGTCCTCCTTTGTTTTCTTTGAGCCCAGAAATGTACTTAAGATAGGTTCTTTATCTAGGATGTAGCTGCTTTGTAATAGGAGGGCCATTTGCACTTTTAAGTTTGCCACTCTTTGCAGGGGTCTATGGGAATGTGTTTACTTAGATATTTATTAATTTTAAAAAGTATTATGAACTTTGATTCTTTGTAACTTTATATGTGTAATTCTTCTGAGCATTATGTTTAATCCAGAGAAAATTTCATTTGCTTCTGTGAGGCACTTTGGGTTCCTATATTTTTTGTAACTGTCTTAAACAATATTTTTGGCTTGGGACCTTTGAGGCCTCTATATTAGTGGGAATTCTAGTCCCAAATATTAAGTGAAAGTGGTCTTGTCCTATGGGCACTCAGGAGAATTCTTCTCCCTTTTTTTGGCTTTGACCAAGTTAAGGCTAAGCTGGGTAGCCCTTTGTTCTTCTTTGGGCCACATCTTTTTCTGGGCATCTCTTCTAAGGATTCCTGGGTCTTGGGCAGAGTCTCTAATCAGCACTCTGTCTTGCTTGGGACCTAGGCTTTGTTTTCTTTCCATTGTGTGTGTGGGACATACTCAGACTCAGTATCCACGTTATCAGATATGGACGGATGCCCTCCAGGTTGGTCCTGCTTGAATCTAGTGCTTGACTACTGCTTGGAAATTTTGGTGAATCCTGGTGAATCTTTATGTTTCTGGCCTCTATTTACTTCTTTTTCTTTACTAAAAAATGATTTTTTTAACTAAAAAGGAACATTTGGAAGATTTTATCTATCACTCTTAGATGCTATATACTTGGAGGGGTTTCTCTGCAATTCAATTTTGCCATATTTGACAGTTCTTAAGTTTTCTTTAAACTCTTAGAAACTTGGGGCACCTGGGTGGCTCAGTTGGTTAAGCATCTGCCTTTGGTTCAGGTGATGATCCCAGGACCCTGGTTGCTCAGTGGGGAGTCTGCTTCTCTCTCTGCCCCTACCCACTGTTCTCTCATTCTCTCTCTCTCTGGCAAAAATAAATAGATAAAATCTTAAAAAGAATAAACTCTTAGAGACTCTTTCTTATTTTGAGCCCATATATTTATCCTTTTAATGTCTGTTTACTGATGCTAGGTTTGAGGCAATGTAGACCAGAGCTAAACCACCTCTATTTGATTGCTGTGTGTCTCTCTAGAGCAAAATCCTTCTTTTGAACATTCTGAGTAAAGTATGATTTTGGTTTCCTTACCACCATGCCTGTGTAAGGCTTTGTACACACCTGAACTTCTCACTTCCCTTCCTATTCCCTTTTGATACCTGTAATCAGATCTAATGTGCAAGATATGGCTCTTGCCCTCAAAGAATGAACACGTAGAAAACAATATGCCAGAATGTCTAATGAAATACTGAGTTGTGGTGAGACAAGGGAGGAGTCGATGTGGGCTGGAGCACTTGGAGAAGGCTTCACTATTCTGAAGGGTCAGGAGGATTCAGTTAGCTAATCTATTCAAGAATAATAAAAAGAGAATTGGAGTCCAGCAAGAAGACGTAATTTGTATTTGAAGTATCCGGAAATTGGGAGCCTCTGAAAATTCTTGGGTTGAGAGGTGAGTATACTATCTTAGAAAATGTAGTCTGGCAGATCAAGAGATTAAAGGTGGGGACCAACTAGGAGCCTCTTGCTTAAACGGCGGTGTGAGGTTATGCATGCATGGACTAGGGTGGCAGCCGTAGAAATATACACAAATGGGTAGGTTGGGAGGCCAGGAGAATGGTCCACTTATAATAGCTTAATATAAAGAGAAAAAAGTGAGAAGCTACAAAGTTGCTAACTTGTACACGGCCAAGTAATCTATGGTTTGCCATGAATCAACTGCCATAGTGATAGTGACAATGTATTGTGAACAGGATGAAATCTGTTACAATGTCAATGCCAACAGCCAGTAGTGGGCAGCAGCCCTCCAGCAGTCCAGTATGGATAATAATCCTTTGTTGTTTAGGAAATCTTTACAAAGGCTCTAAACACCGAGTAATTAGCATTGCTTTAAAACAGATCATAATGGTCTAACTTTGTGCCTGCTTAGATATCAGAAGACCAGATAACATTAATGTGATTTTTACAAATGTGACTCTTCATCTTAGTAATAAACATTTTTTTCCTATAAGATAAGGTTTTTGTTTTGTTTTGTTTTGTTTTGTTTTGTTTTCTTTACTCAGTGGTCTGTTCTCTTTACTCTGGGCATAAATGGGAATGGACAATCTATTTACTAAGACTAACGATCTCACCATATGATCCAAAATTGTCCTATTACTATAGTTGATCATATATACATATATACATATATATATACGTGTGTGTGTGTGTGTGTGTGTGTGTATGTATGGAGGAGGATGGGATGGATTTGGTCATCTGGTAAGCCCATTGCCTCCCTACCATCTATGAGCCTTACTATCTGTTGTATATGATAATATTTTCTTTTATTAAACTTACTTTCCAGGGCATTAAAAAACTATACCGCCCTTGTTGAAACATTAAAGGCTAGAGTATAACATGTTGACAATATCTGTGGTATTTTTTTTTAAAGATTTATTTATTTATTTATTTGACAGACAGAGATCACAAGTAGGCAGAGAGGCAGGGAGAGAGAGAGAGGAAGGGAAACAGGCTCCCTGCCGAGCAGAGAGCCCGATGCGGGGCTCGATCCCAGGACCCTGGGATCATGACCTGAGCCGAAGGCAGAGGCTTTAACCCACTGAGCCACCTAGGCGCCCCTATCTGTGGTATTATTAATTCATCACATTCAAATAGGTGTTGAATTCTAACTATAGGAAGGAAGGATTAACTCAGAAAACCATATCCAAACGGGCTAAATCAGGATTGCCCTTCATGTTCATCCACGTCTTCATTAAGGGCTGAGAAGCAGGTCACTTGGGCATCATCATGCTCCTAAGAGAAGTTCCCACTCATGTTATTTATTCTGGTTGTTAATTTTTCTTCACAACAGTGGTGCTTCTGTATCACTAGGTCTATATCTCTGTATTTATTTACCCACCTGTATTTGCCTGCTTCTTTTTAGAAAGCTTACTGAATATGTCACTGATCTAGAGTCTAATGTTTAAGCGGTCTATCTAGTTTTTACCTCAGGGACTATTTTTACTTATTTATTTATTTATTTATTTTCATTTTCAGGGTTTCTGCTTGGTTCTTTTCCACACGCATGCATTCTAGATTCATATCTGCCCACTCAGCTTCACTTCCTTGTTGTTGTTGGTGGTGGTGTTGTTTTCATGGATTTGCAATGTAAGGAACAGAATTAACTGAAAATGTCCCTGGGGGCTCACTCTGCATTGTGCAGACAGTAAGCTGGCTGGACTCTTTGTGGGGGTCAACATGGGGAGTATGGGAGGCAGTGTCTTCTCTTCTGAGAGGCTCTACACCAGGTTGGCTTCTGATGGAATCTGTGGCTTCCACTTGTCAGCAGGAGCTGTCCAATTTCTGTGGGCTCCCTAGGTATGTCCCTGATAAATTCCTATAAACGATGGGCACCTGAATCCACAGCCTAGTGCCCAAGAAGTTTGTGTGTACCTTTGTTGGTAGGTTGTTCTCACACTTGCCCCATCAGAAGTGACTACAAGGTGGGGATAGTAGCAGTTACTCAGAAATCTAGACCCATACTGGTGTTTGGCAGAGCACCCAGCACCTACTGTGGAAGGACGGAAGGATGGGGAGCACTTGCCTTCTCTTGCTGGGGCTTGGCTTGTAGTTTCTGCCTTTCCTAATGAACCTATCCTTGATCTATGCTAAGTGGTGCTGTGGAGTCAGCCTGAGCGTGTGGCAACCATAGAGGGGGGGCACGTGGCGTGAGAGACGTTATTCCTCATTTTATCTCTGATTATTTTAGCCAAACTTATAACTCCTTGAAGATTTCTTGACTGTTTGCATTTCACTGGGAATGATATACTCTCATTATTGAGGTTTCTTGTTGTCTTAGCATTAACTTTCCTCATTGGCATTTGGATTTTATGCAGATTTATTTTGATGAGAGAATGAATTTAATCCCTTCCTTTCTTCTCTCCCTCCATTTCTTTGCTTCCCTCCATTGCCTTTTCTCTATATCTCTCAAGATGCACCTTCCTTGTCTCATGATTTTTGTTAGCTCAATATGCTATTATTCTTTTAAAAAATGTTTTAAATTTTTAAAAAAATTTTTTTGAGAGAGAGAGTGTGAGAGTAGGGAGGAAGGGGCAGAGAGAGAGAGAATTTTAAGCAGGTTACCTGCGCAACGGGGAGCCTGATGTAGGCTTGATCCCATGACCCTGAGTTCATGACCTGAGCCAAAATCAAGAGTTAGACACTTAACTGACTGAGCCACCCAGGCACCCCATGCTATTTTTCTTTAAAAGCAAAAACTGGTTTCCACTCTTTGCCTACCACTTCTGATCTTTTTCCTTTGATAAAGCAAGCAACCAAGAAGGCAGATCCCTCTAGAAGGATATCTGCAAAGAAAACTGCTTTTCTAAGTGTTAGTACTTTGATTCTGCACAGCAAGGAAAATAGTTCTACATAAACTTTGTTTCTTTAGCAAAACTTATGATTGACTAACTCTTGACAAGAGCAGCTGGTAGAATGTCTAAGCTTCATGGCTTGGTTTAGATGGAATCCATATGCTTTAGGCAGAACCTTCCTACATGACTTGATCAGTGAGGAACACTGTGGTCATTGCATGAAGAATTTTTATCCATTAATTTTGGAGCATGCTTTCCTGAATTTTCCTTTTCTGAAATTTATTTTCTTATCTCCATTTAAAAAAATTTTTTTGCCTCAGACTTCATTGTATACTTACTTCATTTGTTTATATAATGTCACATATACCTGTCCTTTGCCTCTGAGCAAACGCTGCAGGAGGTGATTGCTATAGATGAGTGTCACAAAAATAAGCCCTTTCACAAGACATACTTCCGAAAACAAATTTTTGGTGTTGAGCCAAATTCTACCTTTACACATCCTCATTCTATTTGGTTGTCATACAAATTCTTAAATGTAATGCTTGTATCTCCTGAATTTGTTTCTTTAAATTACTTCCACTGTAATAATCTTTTCCCTTCTTGTCCTTTGGGCTTCCATTTAAAACTAATGCTGTTTTAATATAAACTTAGTATTTCTCTTCTTGTTTTCAAGAATAGTTACTGTCTCACTAACTTTTTTTTTTCACTTTGCCATTTGTTCTCAACCTAATGTAAATTGTTAGTGAGGATTCTAAGTTCCTATCATGGTTTCTTTTCCTCAGCAGGTGGCTTATAAGAAATTCTAGAAGTTGATTCAGTTACATCAGAGTGTGCAGATATTGTTAGACCAGGCATCAACATTTCTGTAGTGACTGCTTGCTAAAGAGGGAGTCTGAAAGAAGGTGCTGATGGCTTTCTCTTACATTCTGTATGGACAGCCCCCTTCTCACAACTGTCTCAGAGAGTATTGTGATATGATTGTGAGTGGGGAAGCTTCTTTTGCCTAACATGTTGGGTAGCAGACATAGTCTCTAAGGGCTCTATTATATTGCTTTTTTCATTTCCTGTACGGTGCTTTGTTATTCTGTGTCACCCTGCTGACTAGAGGCTTGCCTATCCTTTCTATGTTTTATTTTTTTTTTAAGATTTTATTTATTTATTTGACAGAGAGAGAGATCACAAGTAGGCAGATAGGCAGGCAGAGAGAGAGGGGGAAACAGGCTCCCCGCTGAGTAGAGAGCCCGATGTGGGGCTCCATCCCAGGACCCTGAGATCATGACCTGAGCTGAAGGCAGCGGCTTAAACCACTGAGCCAGCCAGGTGCCCCCCCCACCTTTTTTTAAAAAAAGATTTTCTATGTTTTATATAATACTGGTGAGGATTACATAAAAAGTGTTATATATTATATAAATAAAATATTATAAAAAGTATTAGATGTTGCTGTACTATAAGGGGTTCCTGGTGCATTTTTATTTGAGTTTACATCGAACATACCTATCATCAATATATTTCTGTTTTCCTATTATCCCTCTAATGCAATCTAGTGACACACACCCTTTTTTGGTACCTTATTTATCAGCGATATAGATGGCTGAGGAGATTTGGGATGTTTTCTAGGACATCTGGTTAAACATCATCAAATACTAATTAAAATGATGTCAAGTGAGTCAGAAAATACCAATATTATATTTGTCTTGGGACAAAGAGAAAGGAAAACAAGTTTGGGGTCAGGTTAGGAATATGTTTTTACCCTCTAGAAAGGAAAGTCTTTGGGCTTGAGCTGAGGGAATTGTGAGGGAAGTTAATCGTTGGTAATGGTGGATACCACCTCTTCTGCCCAGTGTGGATCTTGGGCCAAGTCTTCAAGCAGGCTTAGATGCCATCTGGGAAGCAGAAACTGTCAACCATGACCCTATAGTTGTCCAAATTAGCTTTATGTGCAAGGTCAGATAAGTAGATCTAGGGTGACTTTAGGGTTCTGCGACCCTCTAGGTATCTTCCTACATGACTGGTATGTGATGTTACTCTTAGATGGGAGAGAAAAAAAATATATCATTCCACAGTGAGGTTATCATTCAGTTGTCTGAAGGAGGTGACATTTGTTATGAAGAGCTTCAACTAAATTATAATCTGATTGGGGAATCAAATATAAAAGACTGATTATTGGATTTTCTTCCATGTTTTGGAAGAAGGTGGGAAGGGAAACATCCTCCTGAGGTTGGGAGGATGGTGGTTAATAAGTGATGCCACTAACGGAGTTAAATAATGGTTATAGGAAGAAAAGGCAAGGGACAGAGATGGGGAGCAGAATGCCTTGCAG
>RCUC01171188.1:0-35181 GCA_003697995.1 Taxidea taxus jeffersonii | reverse complement strand
TGGGTGTTGAGTTTGCTAAGCTCTTTGTAGATTTTGGATACTAGTCCTTTATCTGATATGTCGTTTGCAAATATCTTCT
Source organism: Taxidea taxus jeffersonii (assembly GCA_003697995.1). Taxonomy (NCBI): domain Eukaryota; kingdom Metazoa; phylum Chordata; class Mammalia; order Carnivora; family Mustelidae; genus Taxidea; species Taxidea taxus. Next base: position 35,102 of record RCUC01171188.1, on the reverse strand, counting down.
CCCACTCTGTCAGTTGTCTTTTGGTTTTGTTGACTGTTTCCTTTGCTGTGCAAAAGCTTTTGATCTTGATGAAGTCCCAATAGTTCATTTTTTCCCTTGCTTCCCTTGCCTTTGGCGTTGTTCCTAGGAAGAAGTTGCTGCGGCTGAGGTCGAAGAGGTTGCTGCCTGTGTTCTCCTCAAGGATTTTGATGGATTCCTTTCTCACGTTGAGGTCCTTCATCCATTTTGAGTCTATTTTCGTGTGTGGTGTAAGGAAATGGTCCAATTTCATTTTTCTGCATGTGGCTGTCCAATTTTCCCAACACCATTTGTTGAAGAGGCTGTCTTTTTTTCCATTGGATATTCTTTCCTGCTTTGTCGAAGATTAGTTGACCATAGAGTTGAGGGTCTATTTCTGGGCTCTCTATTCTGTTCCATTGATCTATGTGTCTATTTTTGTGCCACTACCATACTGTCTTGATGATGACAGCTTTGTAGTGGAGCTTGAAGTCTGGAATTGTGATGCTGCCAACTTTGGCTTTCTTTTTCAATATTCCTTTGGCTATTCGAGGTCTTTTCTGGTTCCATATAAATTTTAGGATTATTTGTTCCATTTCTTTGAAAAAATTGGATTGGATTTTGATAGGCATTGCATTAAATGTGTAGATAGCTTTAGGTAGCATAGACATTTTCACAATATTTATTCTTCCAATCCATGAGCATGGAACATTTTTCCATTTCTTTGTGTCTTCCTCAATTTCTTTCATGAGTACTTTATAGTTCTCTGAGTATAGATTCTTTGCCTCTTTCGTTAGGTTTATTCCTAGGTATCTTATGGTTTTGGGTGTAATTGTAAATGGGATTGACTCCTTAATTTCTCTTTCTTCTGTCTTGTTGTTGGTGTAAAGAAATGCAACTGATTTCTGTGCATTGATTTTATATCCTGACACTTTACTGAATTCCTGTACAAGCTCTAGCAGTTTTGGAGTGGAGCCTTTTGAGGTTTCCACATATAGTATAATATCATCTGCAAAGAGCGATAGTTTGACTTCATCTTTGCCGATTTGGATGCCTTTAATTTCTTTCTGTTGTCTGATTGCTGAGGCTAGGACTTCTAGTACTATGTTGAATAGCAGTGGTGATAGCGGACATCCCTGCCGTGTTCCTGACCTTAACGGAAAAGCTCTCAGTTTTTCTCCATTGAGAATGATACTTGCTGTGGGTTTTTCATAGATGGCTTTGATAATATTGAGGTATGTGCCTTCTATCCCTACACTTTGAAGAGTTTTGATTAGGAAGGGATGTTGCACTTTATCAAATGCTTTTTCAGCATCTATTGAGAGTATCATATGGTTCTTGTTCTTTCTTTTGTTAATGTATCACATTGATTGATTTGCGGATGTTGAACCAACCTTGCTGCCCTGGAATAAATCCCACTTGGTCGTGGTGAATAATCCTTTTAATGTACTGTTGGATCCTATTGGCTAGTATTTTGGTGAGAATTTTCGCATCTGTGTTCATCAAGGATATTGGTCTGTAATTCTCTTTTTTGATGGGATCCTTGTCTGGTTTGGGGATCAAGGTGATGCTGGCCTCATAAAATGAGTTTGGAAGTTTTCCTTCCATTTCTATTTTTTGGAACAGTTTCAGGAGAATAGGAATTAATTCTTCTTTAAATGTTTGGTAGAATTCCTCTGGGAAGCCATCTGGCCCTGGGCTTTTGTTTGTTTGGAGATGTTTGATGACTGTTTCAATCTCCTTACTGGTTATGGGCCTATTCAGGTTTTCTATTTCTTCCTGGTTCAGTTTTGGCAGTTTATATGTCTCTAGGAAAGCATCCATTTCTTCCAGATTGTCAAGTTTGTTGGCATAGAGTTGCTCACAATATGTTCTTATGATTGTTTGTATTTCTTTGGTGTTGGTTGTGATCTCTCCTCTTTCATTCATGATTTTATTTATTTGGGTCCTTTCTCTGTTCTTTTGGATAAGTCTGGCCAGGGGGTTATCAATCTTATTAATTCTTTCAAAGAACCAGCTCCTAGTTTCATTGATTTGTTCTATTGTTTTTTTGGTTTCTATTTCATTGATTTCTGCTTTGATCTTTATTATTTCTCTTCTCCTACTGGGTTTAGGCTTCCTTTGTTGTTCTTTCTCAAGCTCCTTTAGGTGTAGGGTTAGGTTGTGTATTTGAGACCTTTCCTGTTTCTTGAGATAGGCTTGTATCGCTATATATTTTCCTCTCAGGACTGCCTTGGCTGTGTCCCACAGATTTTGGACCGTTGTGTTTTCATTATCATTTGTTTCCATGGTTTTTTTCAATTCTTCTTTAATTTCCTGGTTGACCCATTCATTCTTTAGAAGGATGCTGTTGAGTCTCCATGTATTTGTGCTCTTTCCAAATTTCCTCTTGTGATTGAGTTCTAGCTTCAGAGCATTGTGGTCTGAAAATATGCAGGGAATGATCCCAATCTTTTGATACGGGTTGAGACCTGATTTATGACCCAGGACATGATCTATTCTGGAAAATGTTCCATGGGCACTAGAGAAGAATGTGTATTCTGGTGCTTTGGGGTGGAGTGTTCTAAATATATCTGTGATGTCCATCTGGTCCAGTGTGTCATTTAAGACCTTTATTTCCTTGTTGATCTTTTGCTTGGATGATCTGTCCATTTCAGTGAGGGGTGTATTAAAGTCTCCAACTATTATTGTATTCTTGTCAATGTGTTTCTTTGATTTTGTTATTAATTGGTTTATATAGTTGGGTGCCCCCATGTTAGGGGCATAGATATTTAAAATTGTTAGATCTTCTTGTTGGACAGACCCTTTGAGTATGATATAGTGTCCTTCTTCATCTCTTATTGTAGTCTTTGGCTTAAAATCTAATTGATCTGATATAAGGATTGCCACCCCAGCTTTCTTCTGATGTCCATTAGCATGGTAAATTGTTTTCCACCCCCTCACTTTCAATCTGGAGGTGTCTTCAGGTCTAAAATGAGTTTCTTGTAGGCAGCATATGGATGGGTTTTGTTTTTTTATCCATTTTGAAACCCTGTGTCTTTTGATTGGGGCATTTAGCCCATTTACATTCATGGTAACTATTGAGAGATATGAGTTTAGTGCCACTGTATTGCCTGTAAGGTGATTGTTACTGTATATTGTCTCTGTTCCTTTCTGATAATACTTTTAGGGTCTCTCTTTGCTTAGAGGACCCCTTTTAATATTTCCTGTAGAGCTGGTTTGGTGTTTACAAATTCTTTCAGTTTTTGTTTGTCCTGGAAGCTTTTTATCTCTCCTTCTATTTTCAATGATAACCTAGCTGGATAAAGTATTCTTGGCTGCATGTTTTTCTCGTTTAGTGCTCTGAATATATCATGCCAGTTCTTTCTGGCCTGCCAGGTCTCTGTGGATAAGTCTCCTGCCAATCTAATATTTTTACCATTGTATGTTACAGACTTCTTGTCCTGTGCTGCTTTCAGGATTTTCTCTTTGTCGCTAAGACTTGTAAATTTTACTATTAGATGGCGGGGTGTGGACCGATTCCTATTGATTTTGAGGGGTGTTCTCTGCGCCTCCTGGATTTTGATGCTTGTTCCCCTTGCTATATTAGGGAAATTCTCTACAATAATCCTCTCCAGTATACCTTCTGCTCCTATTTCTCTTTCTTCTTCTTCTGGAATCCCAATTATTCTAATGTTGTTCGGTCTTATGGCATCACTTATCTCTCGAATTCTCCCCTTGTGGTCCAGTAGTTGATTGTCTCTCTTTTGCTCAGCTTCTTTATTCTCTGTCATTTGGTCTTCTATATCACTAATTCTTTCTTCTCCCTCATTTATCCTAGCAGTAATAGCCTCCATTTTTGATTGCACTTCATTAATAGTTTTTTTTTTATTTCAACTTGATTAGATTTTAGTTCTTTTATTTCTCCAGAAAGGGCTTTTATCTCTCCAGAGAGGGTTTCTCTAATATCTTCTATGCCTTTTTCGGGACCGGCTATAACCTTGAGAATCATCGTCCTGAATTCCAGATCTGACTTATTACCAATGTCTGTATTGATTAGGTCCCTAGCCTTCGGTCCTGCCTCCTGTTCTTTTTTTTGTGGTGAGATTTTCCGCCTTGTCATTTTGTCCAGATAAGAATCCGCTGTTCTCCTTGTTAAGTGAACTTGGTCTTGGCTGGATTTCTTGTTAATCTTCTGGGGGAGGGGCCTTTTGTAGTGATTCTCAAGTGTCTCTGCCCCAGGTGGAATTGCACCGCCCTTACCAGGGGCCGGGCTAAGTAATCCTCTAAGATTTGCTTTTGGGAGCTTTGTTCCCTGAATGCTTTCCGTAGAGTTCCGGAGGACGGGAATGAAAATGGCGGCCTCCCAACCTCCGGTTCAGAGGAGCTGAGAGCTAGGGGCCCCAGTCTTCATTGAGCCTTCAGAGAAAAGCGTTTAATCACTCCCGTCTCCCCAGCTCCGTTCGCGCTCGGAGACCGCGCTCGGAGAAAATCGTGCGTAATCAGTCCCGTCTCACTGGCTTCTGGGAGTGCTCCGAGCTCACCCAGCCTGTGACCAAGCGTCTCTGTCTCTGGCAGAGTCCCACCTGGAGTCTCCGAACCCCGTAGATCCCTGAGCTCCCCCGGTTCGGAGTCTCCCCGGATCTTGTGGGGACCCCTCGCGAGCACCGGCCCATGTCACAGAGCACTATTCTAGGAAACCTCGGCTCTGTCTCCGCAGCCGGCTTCCCCTCTCCAATATCTGTGAGCTCTGCGACACTCAGATAACCCCGATCCTTCTGTGACCCTGTGGGACCTGAGTCCACGCTGTCCCCGCGAGGTCTTCACCCCAGTTTAGCCTCTGGAGCGATGTCCCTCCATGGAGCAGACTTTTAAAAGTCCTGATTTTGTGCTCCGTTGTTCTGCCGCTTGCCGGGAGCCGGCCCCTCCCCCTGGGGTCTATCTTCCCGTTGCGTTGGATTCACTTCTCCGCTGGTCCTACCTTTTAGAAAGTGGTCGATTTTCTGTTTCTAGAATTGTTGTTTTTCTTCTCTTCAATCTCCTGTTGGATTCGTAGGTGTTCGGAATGGTTTGATAGGCTATCTAGCTGATCTCCTGCTGCCTGATGTCGTCTCAGCCTGCTACTTCTCCGCCATCTTGACTCCTCCTCTTGCTTTTTGTGGATTTTGAATACTGGTTTTTTTATTCCAACTGGATGAAGGAATGCGAAATGTATTGGCAAACATGCTTCTCTGGATGAAACTTTCTTTTTCTTACTGTGAAATTATAGCAAGGCTCCTCATGAGCTTTTCTCACAAGCTTTATGAAAGCAAAGCTGTAAAGTCCTTGGGTTGAGGGTAGAATTAGGATGCTAGTCACCACTTCTGTGTTTTCCTGTAATGCCTGTGTCCTCCCTTGCAGCTCATTTCTCATAGAGTTCATTCACATTATGGTAAAAGAGCCTATTGGTGTGACAGTTGGTAGGGGCTTTTTGGGTTCCAGAAGGACCTGGGTTGGATGTTATCAGAGCTCCCACAAAGCACTGTGGTACATCCTGGGAAAGCATTTTCTGAGAAAAGTAAACTTCCATTTTTTAAAAATCTGTCATTTTGAAATGTGTCTGCAGCCGCTGTACTTTGTAGGGAAAGAGCCAGAGTGGAGCTGGTGCTATTCTTTACTGTCTTAGTGCTTCTGCTGTCCTGCTTGCAGGCTGGTTCTGACCTGTTTCTCCAGCTGTCATGTGTGTTGACTTAAAGACTTTTCTTGCGCCAGGAAACAATGTCATGAGAACCATCCATGGGGTGGGAGAGATGATGACCCAAATGGTACTCAGTCGAGGCTCTATCTTCCCCATGAGTGTGCCTGACGTTCAGCCCAGCATCCACCCCAGCAAGCAAGGGAGCCCCATAGAGCATGAAGATGTGACTGTGATGGACACCAAACTGAAGATTATTGAGATTCTGCAGGTATGTGGCAGAACAGAAGTGAAGGGACAAATACCCAATTGTGCATCTCTCTGTAACTTCTTACACTCTTTGTTCCAAATCACTGGGAATATTCTGAAATGCTATTGATCTAATTTGTTTCTGTTAAGTTAATGACACTATTTAACATATTAGTTACATGTGCTCATTTACATTAAATGTATTTCTGATGCTATCTAACAACTGTGGAGTGCTTTGAGGGTCACAAAACCCCTTTCATATGCATTTTCTCATTCAGTATTGACCCTGATTTCATTTTACCTTCACTTCAGGATTTCAGAGCAGGCAAACTTGAGATTGAATTCTAATTCTATTTGTATTTTTAATCAAATTGGGACATGTAATTCTAGGTATTCAGATTTATCATTGTAGCAAGAAACTCAAATGAAATTTTATTTATTATTAACAAAAATGTTAATATTGGTCTCAGTATTTTGTATAAGTGACTATCTCTCTTTGTGTTTTTGTTTCCAAGAGGCTGAGAATAATAGATGCTTTTAAAATTAATATAGTCTAATACCTAGCTCTATGAATTTAAAGGAGATAAATTATTATTTCATGCCCACTGGTTAAGTGAATAAATTCCCTATTACTATAACTGTGAATTCTTAACATTTTTTTTTTTTTTAAGTTTGGGAAGTAGTTTTATGATACTTTAATTGTAGCATGTATTCCAGATTTGGAGAATGGAGCCTGGAGTTTTCAAGGATCTATTAAGATTCTGGATACAGTTTACTAAGTCTTTCATCATAATTTAATGTAAACTGAGCTAACAGAAGTGGGTTAGTAGTCCTGGAAGGGTCTGTACATTTTTATTTAAAGTAACTAGGCTTATAATCAAAAAAGGTTTCACAGTTCCTCCAGAAATTCCAAAGGCTGAATCCTGAGAAATTTTGGCAGGCCTCCCAACCCTGTGTTCATGACCCGGAAGAATCACTTGGTTCTCCTATTCTGAAACTGAAAACGGTAGTGATCACCTGACCCGTGGACCTACTGAGCCCATAGCTTCCTGTCATCCTACTCATGGGACAACATCTAAGATATGTGCCCTTGTTTTAGCCCACAGTTACAGAAGTTCAGCATTTGAAAAACAATCTGAGAGCTAACAAATGAGGAGATGGACCTACTGCAGTGGGGCCCATGCAGGGCTGATCTCTCCTTGCTGCCTCTTTTGGGCTTTTAATATATTTCTTGTTGAGCCTCTTTTCTCATTCTCGTTTTTGTGTTGCCGTGTATGTTTGTAGTTTATGTGTTGGTTGTGTCTGGTTTATGTGTTGTGTCTGGTTTATGTGTTGCTGTGCCAGTCCACATTCCTATGTGCTGCTCTTCCATATGTCTCTTTCTTAGAACACCTCTTCAGGAGTTTCTTTGGAGGCATCTACGTGGCTCAGTCAGTTAAACACCTACCTTTGGCTCAGGTCATGATCCTGGGATGGAGCCCCATGTTGGGCTCCCTGCTCGGTGGGGAGCCTGCTTCTCCTTCTCTCTCTGCCCCTCTCCCTGCTCGTGCTCTCTCTCTTTGTCAAATAAATTAATAACATCTTTAAAAATAAGAGAGAGTTTCTTTGGAGCCATGTTCCTCATACACATCTCCTGCTTGCTGCCAGCTCTTCCTCCTCACAGGGTCTTTCTGCCTTTTCCCCATCATTTTATGTCTCTCTCTCTCTCTTTGTATTTCTCTTTATTTCTCTGTCTCATTCTCTCCCTCAGTCTGTCTTTTTAAAGATTTATTTATATGAGAGAGGGAGAGAATAAGCGAGCAAGTGGGTGGAGAGGAGCAGAGAGAGAGAGAAAGAATCTCAAGCAGACTCCTTACTGAGCTCAGAGCCTAACCCGGGGCTCCATCTCACAACCCTGGGGTCATGACCTGAGCCCACTCCAAGAGTCAGATGCTTAACCTACTGAGCCACCCAGGTGTCTCCCCTCCCTCTCTGTGTCTTTGGTTCTCTCCCAACTGTCTTGCTCTGTCTTTGTTTTTATTCTTCTCTCTGGCCCTTTCCTACCTTCCATTTATTTTTTACAATTAAATATATTAGAAGATGAAAGTTTTACTTTTGGTTATATTTATAAAATACAATGCTATGAGCACTAATCTTCACTAACCTAAAGTTAATAAATGTTTCAGTAATTAGTGTCCTATTCATTTGGTCTTTACATAGGTATTTTTTTTAAACCTTTCTTTTCAAGCACCTGCCATCCAGTTTCTTTTCCCATCCAAGACTGTCAAGCCCAATGGCCCCTCTCAGCTCTGTTTTCCCACGATCTGTCCCTTGCTTTGAAAACACTCTTTAACTAGAATCTACCCAACCATGATGTGTTGCAGTACATGTTAATAAAACAGACTCTTTGGTGTTTGTTTTTCCTTCCACATTATACATTCTTCATAGGCAGGTCTTACCCTCGACACCCCTTTTGTACCCTCAGCACCTTTCTTAGTTCCTGGCTTCGCAAATGTTTGTTGAACTTAAGTGACCATAGCTGACACAGAGCATGTTTGCTGCCCATAAGAAGCAGAGAGGGCTAGCAGAAGAGAGAAAGAGAGAGACAGAGGCGATAATAGAAGTATTAGGTTGACAGTAGACAGGTGTAAATAATATGTTGGGTGAGCAAAAAGGAATCTAGACAGGGTAGACAAGGAATCAGGGAAAGCTTCATTTAAAAAGGGGTTTAAACTGAATCTGGGAGGATATCTGAAAAACTGGTTACTCTAGGGTAGAGGAGAATATTCAAGGTAAAGTAGACACTGAACACATGGGAGAAGACAGGAGAGAAGCATCCAGAGCTTCTGGAACAGAGCAGTGTGAAAAGGAGTGAGAGGAGGGAGGAGAAAGGAATGGGGGAGCGGGGCTGCTTCAGGAACCACAGAGATACTGGGAGATCAGGTCAGACAGTACCATGTGTGACCATTACTGTTCACTGTCCAAACAAGTGAACAGTGAAAGAGTGAAAAACTCTTTTCAGAGTGCAGGGGGCACGGATAGGAATTATGCTGGGACAAAAGTTACACCAGGCTTATCTTGTGCAAACTGGGATGGGTGGGAACCCTGTGTGAAACTTCTCAGTTGTTTCCCTTCTCCACTCAGAAATTTGTACCACATACATTTTCTTTCTCTGATCGCCACTGAATTTTCTATACTACATGATCAAGCCCTCAATACTGTTCTAATTATGTTAACAATGCTATATTTTGTTTTCCCAACTCAGACTTTGAATTCTTGAGGGCAGTGGGCTTCAAGTGTTTGCACTCTTCCTAGTGCCTAGCACACATGGGAGCCTTACTTACACTTAGTTTCTGCCAGTGTGTTAGTTAAGGAAGACAAGGACAACTACACAACCCAAGGAAACACAAACATCGTTGAGGTAATCCATGGTATATTTGGGTGCTGTTACTTCAGCTGTCCTTCTGTAGCCCAGATCCAAGACTGATTGTGGTATAACCAGAGTCCACACTATGGTACCTGGAATTTTGGCCTTTCTGTGTGTGGCTGGAGGTCACAGCTCCAGCACTTCCCTCCCAGAGCCAATGGTAACTCTGCAAGGTGCAAAAAATCATTACCTCTTCTTCCAGACTCATTGGATACCTCTATCTGGAATACTCAAAGAGTAATCATGGGAAGTCAAGTTTTCTTCTTCCTAAAAAACTGCTTTGGGATCTTACTGATATTGGCTAATGGAAATGTGTCACTTCTCTTCGCTTTATGACTGATAAACATGTGTGCAACTGAGATTTCTAATTAGTTCATATGCAATGTTTAAAGTTATGTTGTTGGTGGTGTAATGAATTGTAGTTTTAACCACTATGTTAAGAAAATAAAAATATGTTTTTAATGCTTTTTGTAGTTCATCCTGAGTGTCAGACTAGATTATAGGATCTCGTATATGCTGTCAATATATAAGAAGGAATTTGGAGAGAACAATGAGAACACGGAAACGTCCACCAGTGGCTCTCCAGATACGGTACTACCATCAGGTAGCTCCTTTGTGACAATATTTGCTCTGTAGCTTTCATATTTTGTCTATGAGATAAAAATGTGGAAATAATATCCACCAATGACATGAAGGGATTGAGACAGAGCAGTAGATGACTTGCCTAGGATGCCTGGGAGGATATTTCCAGTTACTTGGTGCTCTCCATCCTTGGAATGCAGTTTATTTTGAAATCTTCATAGCTCGACGAGGTAGAGGTACTGTTTATTGTGCTATTTTATAGATAAGAAAACTGAGGTCAGATGGGGTAAGTTACTCACTGAAGATCAGAAAAGTAGTAGAGCAGGGATTTCCTCTGAGGTCTCTCCAGTTTCAGAGCTTGAATCTTGTAAGCATCATGCTGTTTTGGTGAAAGTCTAAGGGAACCTTTTTGCTTGATCAAAGAGCTGCATGAAATATAGCTGTGGGGAAAAAGATGTTTTGTAGGAAGATGTTGCCCAACTGAAGAATAAAGACATGGTATGCCCCGAAGGTCTAAATGGGGGTATTTTTATGTGTGTGTACGTGTTTACTTTGCATGGTTATGAACTGGTACTCTATGTCAATTTTTCACATTTAAAAAATGTTAGAATGAAGCCAGTCTCTCTCTGTGTATAGGAGCATAGTGAAGAAAGAGCATAAAAATTGTTGTGAAAATTTTGTGGCTGTAGAAAGTGTCCTATGAAACCTGAGAAATATTAAATTTCCATTTTTCTGGGTGGATCAGGCCAGTAACAGCAGGCTAGAAACTATGTCATATTAAAGATTTAGCCAGGTCACAGAATTCTTTTTCTGAGGATAGGATTTGTGCACAGATATGAAATTTTCTTCTAATCACAACCACCATGAAAATATCAGGTATCCTCCTCTTTTTCACCCGTCAATCAATTTGACAGGAATGATTCAGTGATTATAAGGGTGTAGTTAAAATGGATGGGAGGCTCATGTCCTGCTCTCTGACTCACTAGTAGCATCGGAAAGGCAGCTTGCCTCTGTAGATGGAGTTAAGCTTTCCTAAGGGACAGGGCGCTTCTGGTATATTTGCAACCGTGTTGTTTTTATGCTTCCCAGAAGTATAGAACCCTAAAGGGCTATTTCCAGGAATGATATGGCAGAACCAGAAAAATCTTGCTAGCGGTTGCATTGACAGTATCATAAAAATTATTGGCTCTCAGAAGCCAGACTTCTGGAAATAGAGGCTCTAAGTGTCAGTAAGTATGGGGGGGAACCCTCAGAAAACCAGTTCTCTCTGATTTACCTGATCTCTTTCATTGGTTGAATCTGGAAGAGAGAGCTTTTTCTTTTTCCTTTTTTAAAAAAATCTTGCTCTGTTTTCTTTTTATGCTTTAGGGATAAGAAATAAATAATGTACTTATTTAAACATGCTATTTTGAGTAAGATATTCTCAAAATATTAGTGGTGAGGATGGGTGAGGAATCATGATTGGTTCACATAAAAAATTAATGTCCCATAAGAAGAAGGGATGGAATTTTAGAAGAAGTGTGGGTAAAAGGATCATGTTGTTTGGAAGTACCATATAGTAACAAGGTTCATTATTGCTATATTTTGATTCTTTAAAAAACATGTTTAAAAAACATCCTTCCATATCATCACTCCATTAAATAATATATATTTGCATATATGTGTGTGTGGAGTTGATGCATATAGATACATTTAGATAGGTGAAACAACTTTGTGAATGGTGCTTTCTGTTCTAAATATATCTTCGACTATAGTAATATAGATTTAAAATGTAAACTTCTTTTAAAATGTTGATCTCTAAATGTAATTAGAATTGTGACTTTTTAAACTGTTAATTGACATTTGGTGGCATAAAGAAATTAAGACAAATATTTTGGGTATGCTAATATTGATATAAATACTGTGACTTCTAAATAGGATAAGATAAAGAATGGAATTTGCCTTTTGTCTTTACAGCTATTGTTCCTGATATAGATGAAATTGCAGCCCAGGCAGAAACTATGTTTGCTGGAAGGTATAGTAACACTTACTATCTTTATCTTGTGGCTAAGGTTTTGCTTAGAATTCTATTGATATTTTGTTATTGTTTACCTCCATATATTTATTTAATTTTAGATCCTTTATTATTGCCAACATAATTTCTGCCAGAAATGAAGCTGCTAATTTACTGTAGAAGAGAAGGCATAGCTTTTCTTTAGGTAGGTCAGGGGAAAAAGACAAGAGAGATGAGATCAGTGTATTGAACTTTTCCCTGAATTCTTTGCTTTTCTTTCCTCAAATAATGACAGCACACGGATGCCCTTTAAGTCCCTTGGTATAAATAGCACTGTGTCTTGCAAAACATTGCTTTCCTGCATCTGAGAAATTTGAGGCAAGAAAGTGACTTCTTTCAATGTTATCATTAACTTCATTTGTGAGAAATAAAGCTATTTTCTGCCAGTTGGAAATATCCATGATTAAAGGAAACAAAATACCTCTGGTGTGACTACCTTCCTTTGTTTTCAGGAACTCTGACATTTATTGTTTTTAAGTTGTTTCTTTCTTTTTCAGAAATGAAACTAATAGCAGTAAAAAAGAAAAGTAAAAAAAGCCCTTAAGTGTCTAAGCTACAAATTATTGTTTTTTTTTTTTTAAGATTTTATTTATTCATTTGACAGACAGAGATCACAGGTAGACAGAGAAGCAGGCAGAGAGAGGAGAAAGCAGGCTCCCTGCTGAGCAGAGAGCCCCATGCAGGGCTCGATCCCAGGACCCTGAGATCATGACCTGAGCCGAAAGCAGAGGCTTTAACCCACCGAGCCACCCAGGCACCGCCAAATTATTGTTTCTTGTGTCCATCTCTATTACACATTGACCATGAGAACCTAAACAATTTCACACCAAGCCCTTTGTTGCATTTTCTTGGGTTAGAAAGACAAACAAGAATGAAGAAGGGAACCCAAAGGATTTTTTTTTTTTAAACTCTAGTGAACATTTGGTTTAGCTTTGTTTTTATATTGTTTTGATAGTTTTTGTTGGTGTTCTTACTGTGTTTTCCTATTTAGGTATTTCATTATTCCCAGGAAGAGACAATAAATCAGTGGATGTTTTTTCACCTTAAGACAAACTGAGGGTTACAGAAGAGAGTGGGGTGGAGAGATGGGGTAACTGGGTGACAGGTATTAAGGAGGGCACATGTTATGATGAGCACTGGGTGTTAGGCAACTAATGAATCATTGAATATTGCATCACAAACTAATGATATATTATATGTTGGCTAATTGGACATAAGAAGAAGAAAAGAAGAAGATAAAAGCTTACTAAACTTCAAAAGAACAAAAAACAAAACAAAACAAAAGGATCTCTTATCCTGTGCAGTCTTGCCCAGGGTCTGAATATATCAAGCTCAGAGAGTGGCTCTGGTGATGATTGTGTGCACATGAGTGTGCATGCATGTGCCCATGCCCTTGTCCTTCCTTGCTGCTCATCACCTGTTGGTGAGAGGTCTCTAAGGCTCTGGAGAAAGTTAGTTGTTTCTGTACATCCATCTTAGCATTTTTTCTCAATACTAGAGTTGAGATTTTTTTGGATCAGTTTTTGATCCAAAATTTTTTTTTGTCTATGTCGAGGTGAGTAACACACCCTGCTTCCCCTGGGGCTTTCCCAGAGCAAGCCCTGAAAAGTCCTCTGCCTGGGATTGCCCTCAGCCTTGGGCAGACGGGGATGGTTAGTCATCCCTGCTTTCGTGGGCAAATCCAAGTTTTCTTTTCTTTTCTTCCTTCCTTCCTTTCTTTCTTTCGAGGGGAAAAAAAGTAAAATGATCTTCCTTTTTACGCTTCATCTTTGGGGGGGGAATGATATAACTGAAAATATATATATGCAATTTTAACCACATAGTAATTTTTTTTGGTAAATATAAGTTATTTTGGAATGATTTTTGGTTTTCTAGAAAGGAGAAAAATCCAGTTCAACTTGATGATGAAGGAGGCAGGACCTTTTTACGTGTCCTCATTCATCTGATCATGCATGACTACCCTCCTTTGCTCTCAGGAGCCCTACAGCTACTGTTCAAGCACTTCAGCCAGAGAGCGGAAGTCTTACAGGCATTTAAACAGGTAAGACTGGGGAGCCCTCACTGGGGCCACAGCAGGTGCTCAGAAAATATTGTTTATAACATCCCACCTGACTTTACAGTTGCAGAGTTCATGAGACTGTGTGTCTTCTCCTAGGGACATTTTCTATTTTTAAAGACAGATGTGGCCTTGTCTTAAGCCAAGACATGATCTGTTTTAGAATGAGTTCCCCATGAATGATTTTCGGTTAATATCTTTAACATAAATGACAGACACAAAGATTTAGGAGGGCACTGGGAGATAATAACATACTAAGAATTTTGTTGTCCCTGCTATTATTTCGACACCAGATTTTACTGATAAAGTTGGATGGGACAAGCAGTAGTGCGGAAATATATATTTGGTGATTGAAAATGTGTAAATACCAAAGAAAGTAACTGTTTTGGATCTAATCTTTTTCTTTGTCATCTGAATGACATCAATCTTGAGACTATTAGTGAATAATACCTAAGTGCTTACATGTGTGTTTCACTATATTTATGGTATTTAATAAAGCATTGATCTTCATTAGGATGTTTTATAAGAATATATTAAAATATGAAATAATTACAAGTGTAATTATACAAATAGATATAATTATGCATAATTTGTGTACATCGTGTAATACATATAAATTATAATAAAAGTTTATAACATGAAGTTTAGACCACATCAGAATTTTCTTCCACTTATTTCTGTTTTTCTATCTCTTTTCAAATAGAGTCTTGGGAAAAATTAACTTTAGCAGTGAAATTAGAGTTAAGGTATCTTTTCTTTTGAACTACTCTTTAGCACTTTGATAGGGCTCACTTTTTAAGAATATATAACTCTTTATAACATATGACTATATTAGATTGTGTTCACTGATATTTCCAGGTAAGTTTTCATGGTCAATATACATCTAAAATATCCATAAATATTCTAGAAATATTAAACTTCAACTGAAACACATTTGTTAAAAGACTTGAGATTTTTTAACATCAGTAAAATAGGAATTAAGGAATTTCCATCAGTAAACTGAGGGTTCAAATTCTTCTGTTTCCAGGTGCAATTGCTGGTGTCCAATCAAGATGTAGATAACTATAAGCAAATCAAGGCAGATCTAGACCAGCTTCGACTAACGGTGGAAAAATCTGAGTTATGGGTTGAGAAGAGCAGCAGCTATGAAAATGAAGAAATGGGTGAAAGTCAAGTAAAAGGTGGTGAAGAACCAATTGAGGTTTGTTTTCAAGATATATTTTGAAGTAATCCAAACAATATCTTTTTTTTTTTTTTAAGATTTTATTTATTTATTAGTTAGAGAGAGAGTGAGCAAGCACAGGCAGACAGAGAGGCAGGCAGAGGCAGAGGGAGGAGCAGTCTCCCTGCCGAGCAAGGAGCCCGATGTGGGACTCGATCCCAGGACGCTGGGATCATGACCTGAGCCGAAGGCAGCCGCTTAACCAACTGAGCCACCCAGGCGTCCCTCCAAACAATATCTTCTAATCACAGGCCCCATAGCCAAAATTATTCACAAAGAAAAATTTTGTTCTAATTAATGGAGCATACAATTTTCATTTGCCAAATGAATTAACTCCATAAGCCTTTATTTTGGTTAATTCTTATAGGTCTTGTAGGTCCTAAGCATAGACCTATAAAGAGGTGAATTTTTGTTGTTATCATTCAATGTGACTGTTTATTGCCAATCTGTAAATCATTTCTTTCTTTACTGCTTACCCTTATACGATACATAAAAATAGTTAAATGGGGCAGTATGCTTTAATGCCAGCATGAAAATACCAAAGCTCTGTATTTACTCTCAAGAGTGGTAAGATGGTGATCCTAAGTCTTCTGTTGAATAGGTATTAGTTTTTGGTGGGTTAATTAGTTGTTGTTTTTGCATTTCACTACATACTAAATAACCATTTAAAGGTTTTAAAGCCGGGACGCCTGGGTGACTCAGTTGGTTAAGCAGCTGCCTTCGGCCCAGGTCATGATCCCAGCATCCTGGGATCGAGTCCCGCATCAGGCTCCTTGCTCGGCAGGGAGCCTCCCTCTCCCTCTGCCTCTGCCTGCCACTCTGTCTGCCTGTGCTCATTCGCTCTCTCTCCCTCTCTCTCTGACAAATAAATAAATAAGTAAAATCTTAAAGGTTTTAAAGCCATGTTTTTGTGGTAATACTTGGCAAGCCCATGCCAACATCCTAACTGATAAGATATTGTTTCTTAAATTCCTGTCTTGTGTTTTATTTAATTGTTTTTTAATCTGCAGGAATGTAGACTGTTCAGAGAGGTTTACCTACCCCAGCTTTTCTGTTTGTTAGAATACCCAAAATTTTGTGTAGTGAAAGGTAAAGACAGAGTAGAAGATAATTTCAGTCCTCAAAATGTGGAAGAGTCCCAAAGGGCAGTTCATTTGGTGGTTTACTACTTCTTCCTTGTCTCAGGACTACTTACCACTAATCTGAATAAAATTTTTGACTTTATCTTTTAGTAACTTTTTTCTGTGATTTTATAATGTAAGTTAGTAGAATGTAGAATTCCTACTCCATATAAATTTGTTTCATGACCAGCTCTTTTGTCATTGTTGATAAAGAGTTCTTCTACAGCATATTTAAGAAATAAAAGGACATTTAACATTTAGGTAGTCCTTGCTACACGTCGTCTTATAGCAGACATTTTTATACATGGTATCTCTTTTTAAATGTTATGACAAACTTTGGAGAGAGTTAGAAAGATCACATTTCTAAGGATGAAACAGCTGAAACTCAGAAAACTCAAGGATTCCGTCCCTATCAAGCAGCTCTGTGTGACCCAACTGAGATTTTAACCCAGGTCTTTCTGAGGATAAGTTCCAGGCTCTTTAATGTATGAAGGAAATTTCTGATATAATATTTAAAGATGTTAAGAGATGTGTTATGCCTTTACAAAGCTGGAATACCTCTTTTGCAGATACATACTGTGCTCATCTTCTGGAGAATAAACACAATATTGCTTCCCCTTTTAGAACATTGCATTTTAAAAAATAAAGAACGACTCTAAACCATAGGAAAATGTTCTTTGTAAAAGTTTGCAAAAAAGGTCATGCAAGAGTACAAAGGAGATGTTCCATGAAGGAATTTAGTCACTCATCTGCAGTTTAAATTCCTAATCTCTGAACGAAGTGGAGAAAGAGCCTCTACCAGTGTATATCCATGGTATCCCCAGAGCGGTTTAACAAGCAATTTGTACTGATTAAAGAAAGAAGATGAATAAGTTGTTTGACTGGGGCTACCTTCAAAACAAAACTGCATTCCACATGGGTTATAAATTCATTTTTCTAAATACTTGAGATGGATATAAGTCAGTGAAGCTGGAATTTATTTACTCATATTGAGTACAGGATTTATCCATTCAGGAAATGGTAGTGATTTTAAGTAGTTGAATCAGGAAGTGTTTAATACAAGGAATTAAATTTTGGAAAGTCTGGAGGAGTGCAGTTTGGAGGCTGCCAACAGACTGTTGACTTCAAGGTCAAACAGTCATAGCTACGATTCAGAGGTCTAGAAGCTGCTTTGGCTGCTGCCAATGCTGCAGCTCTACCACCACTCACTCACACCTGAAAAGCATGTGGCTGGATGATGGAATACTCACATCTCTCATTTTCTTCTCAGCCCTTCCAGCCACAGGACCATGGCGTTGAGTGGATAGGGCATTAAGAGCATGGGTTTTGACATCAGATTCCTTAGAAGATGCCACTAAGTATATGTGTGACTTTGGGTAACTTATTTTACCCCCCACCTTTTTTAAAATATTCATTCAGTGGACATAATAATGGTACTTAGATCATGAGAATACTAGATCAGATGAGCAAATTGAGCACATGGCATGTCAGTTAATACAACTTCAGTTGGAAAATATAAGCAACAAGGTAATATGTCAAGAAGTAAGGCTCCAGCTTTAATTAATTCATTTTCTCAGTGTGGTCACTATGGACCAATAGACTTAATTTTGAGACTGATCTTTTCATGGGTGCATCATGGCAGCAACATCCTAGACATTACATCTCTGTACAACAATGCCAAAAAGAATATCTGTGCCTTTTTACGCATTTCTCAGTGTCCTGTGTAGGAACAAGGAAACCTTTTCCAGGCATCCCTTAGTAGAATCTATCTCATGTCTCATTGTCCAAAGCAGGGTCACATGCTTACCTCTAAACCAATGGATTATAAGATTAATTTAGCCTAAGTAAAGGACGACCCTCAAACTCTGGGATACCTACCCCTGAGCTACATGGGGAAAGGCTAGATAGTAGAACAAAACTGAAATCTGCTATCAAGGAAGAACAAAGAAAGGCTGCTGGTCAGCAACTGACAGTGTCCGCCGAATCCAGTAGTCAGTGCCTATTTGTTATCATTATTATTGGTTTTTATGCACAACACATTGCTCCATGATGGGGATGGAGTTACAAGATCTCAGAGTTAAAATATATTCATTGGGGTGTGAAGTCCAATTCCTGTCTGATACTTATTTTCTCTCTAAATAGCTCACATGAGCGAGATGTTTCTCAAAACAGAACTTCTGTGATGGCAAATTCAGTAACTCTTGAGGTAGCACATTCTACTGAAATGAACACATAGCTTAAGAAATAGAATATTACTAGTAGGGAGTCCCTAGGATCCCTCCCTGTATGCTGGATGAGACTGTTATTGTGAGTTTCTGTTCATTTCCTTGCTTTTCTTAACAGTTTTTCCAACATGGATTTGTATTTCTAAAACATGAAAAAGTATGAAAAATATTTTATTTAGTCTGTCTTGGATATTTTTTTAAATTTTTATTGACATACAATATATTATTTACTCCAGGGGGTACAGGTCTGTGAATCGTCAGACTAACACACTTTACAGTACTCACCATATCACATACCCTCCCCAATGTCCATAACCCAACCACCCTCTCCATATGCCCCCTCCCCCCAGCAATGCTCAGTTTGTATTGGGAGATTAAGAGTCTCTTATGATTTGTCTCCCTTCCGATCCCATCTTATTTCATTTTTTCCTTCCTGCCCCATAAACCTCCCCTCTGCCTCTCAAGTTCCTCGTATCAGGGAAATCATATGATAATTGTCTTTCTCTGATTGACTTATTTCGCTCAGCATAATATCTTCTATTTCCATCCACATGATTAAGAATGGCAAGATTTCATTTCTTTTGATGGCTGCATAGTGTTCCATTATATATAGCACATCTTCTTTATCCGTTCATCTGTGACATCGCTATAAACATTTGGGAGCACGTGCCCCTTCAGATCACTACATTTGTATCTTTAGGGTAAATACCCAGTAGTGCAATTGCTGGGTCATAGGATAGCTCTATTATCAATTTTTTGAGGAACTTGCATGCTGTTTTCCAGAGTGGCTGCACCAGCTTGCATTCCCACGTCAACAGTATAGGAGGGTTCCCCTTTCTCCATATCCTCCCCAACATCTGTCATTTCCTGACTTGTTAATTTTAGCCATT
This sequence comes from Taxidea taxus jeffersonii, assembly GCA_003697995.1. NCBI lineage: Eukaryota > Metazoa > Chordata > Mammalia > Carnivora > Mustelidae > Taxidea > Taxidea taxus. The sequence goes on along the minus strand of RCUC01171188.1, from coordinate 15,648 downwards.
CTGACTAGTGTGAGTATCTCATTGTGGTTTTGATTTGTATTTCCCTGATACAGAGTGGTGTTGAGCACTTTTTTATGGTCTGTTGGCCATCTGGATGTCTTCTTTGCAGAAATGTCTATTTATGTCCTCTGCCCATTTCTTGATTGGATTATTTGTTCTTTGGGTGTTAAGTTTGCTAAGATTTTGGATACTAGCCCTTTATCTGATATGTCGTTTGCAAATATCTTCTCCCATTCTGTCAGTTGTCTTTTGGTTTTGTTAACTGTTGTTTTCCTTTGCTGTGCAAAAGCTTTTTTTTAAAATTTTTAAATTTTTTTTTTAATTTGTCAGAGAGAGAGAGCGGGCACAGGCAGACAGAGTGGTAGGCAAAGGCAGAGGGAGAAGCAGGCTCCCTGCCGAGCAAGGAGCCCAATGTGGGACTCGATCCCAGGACGCTGGGATCATGACCTGAGCCTAAAGCAGCCACTTAACCAACTGAGCCACCCAGGCGTCCCTGTGCAAAAGCTTTTGATCTTGGTGAAGTCCCAATAGTTCATTTTTCCCCTTGCTTCCTTTGCCTTTGGTGATGTTTCTAGGAAGAAGTTGCTGTGGCTGAGGTTGAAGAGGTTGCTGCCCATGTTCTCCTCAAGGATTTTGATGGATTCCTTTCTCACATTGAGGTCCTTCATCCATTTGGAGTCTATTTTTGTGTGTGGTTTAAGGAAATGGTCCAGTTTCATTCTTCTGCATGTGGCTGTCCAATTTTCCCAACACCATTTGTTGAAGAGGCTGTTTTTTTTTTTTTAATTTTTTATTTGACAGACAGATATCACAAGTAGGCAGAGAGGCAGGCAGAGAGAGAGAGGGGGAAGCAGGCTCCCTGTCAAGCAGAGAGCCCAATGCAGGGCTCGATCCCAGGACCCTGGGATCATCACCTGAGCCAAAGGCAGAGGCTTCAACCCGCTGAGCCACCCAGGCGTCCCAAGGTTGTCTTCTTTCCATTGGACATTCTTTCCTGCTTTGTCGAAGATTAGTTGTCCATAGATCAATTAGTTGACCAAGATTAGTTGGCCATTAGTTGACCCATAGTTGAGGGTCTATTTCTGGACTCTCTATTCTGTTCCATTGATCTGTGTGTCTGTTTTTGTGCCAGTACCATACTGTATTGATGATGACAGCTTTGTAATAGAGCTTGAAGTCTGGAATTGTGATGCCACCAACTTTGGCTTTCTTTTTCAACATTCCTCTGGCTATTCGGGGTCTTTTCTGGTTCCATATAAATTTTAGGATTAGGGGCGCCTGGGTGGCTCAGTCGTTGAGTGTCTGCTTTCAGCTCAGTTCATGATCCCGGGGTCCTGGGATCAAACCCACGTCAGGCTCCCTGCTCAGTGGGAAGCCTGTTTCTCCCTCTCCCACTCCTCTGCTGTGTTCCCTCTCTTGCTGTGACTCTCTCTGTAAAATAAATAAAGTATTTAAAAAAATAAATTTTAGGATTATTTGTTCTATCTCTTTGAAAAAAATTGATGATATTTTGGTAGGGATTGCATTAAATAGGTAGATTGCTTTAGGTAGTATAGACATTTTCACAATATTTGTTCTTCCAGTCCATGAGCCTGGAATGTTTTTCCATTTCTTTGTGTCTTCCTCAATTTCTTTCATGAGTACTTTTTAGTTTTCTGAATATAGATTCTTTGCCTCTTTGGTTAGGTTTATTCCTAAGTATTTTATGGTTTTGGGTGTAATTGTGAATGGGATCGACTCCTTAATTTCTCTTTCTTCTGTCTTGTTGTTGGTGTATAGAAATGCAACTAACTTCTGTGCATTGATCTTATATCCTGGCACTTTACTGCATTCCTGTATGAGTTCTAGCAGTTTTGGAGTGGATTCTTTTGGATTTTCCACATAAAGTATCATATCATCTGCAAAGAGTGATAGTTTGACTTCTTTGCCGATTTGGATGCCTTTAATTTCTTTTTGTTGTCTGATTGCTGAGGCTAGGACTTCTAGTACCATGTTGAATAACAGTGGTGATAATGGACATCCCTGCTGTGTTCCTGACTTTTTAGGGGGAAAGCTCTCAGTTTTTCCCTGTTGAGAATGATATTCGCTGTTGGTTTTTCATAGATGGCTTTGATGAAATTGAGGTATGTACCCTCTATCCCTGCACTTTGAAGAGTTTTGATCAAGAAAGGATGCTGTACTTTGTCAAATGCTTTTTCAGCATGTATTGAGAATATCATATGGTTCTTGTTCTTTCTTTTATTAATGTAGTGTATTACATTGATTGACTTGTGGTGTCTCGGATATATTTTTGCACTCCCTCCTTACTGATGTGTAGCTGCAACTTATTCATTTTTTTCTAATATATATTGGAGAATATGCCTTACACTTTATGCACATGTTTATCTAGTTAACTGTTGCTGGTCATTTTCAATTCTTTACAGTGCTAGTGTTTTTAAAGAAAATTTGCTACCAAAAGCAATGCTGCTTTAAAATCTTTTGTATGCCATCTGATGAACAAGTTTAAGAGACTCTTCAGGCTAAAGACTTAAATGTGAGACTTGAATATATAGAAAGCTTAGAGGAAAACCCAGTAATTTCTTTGACATCACTATAGCAACATTTTTTTTTTCTAGATATGTCTCCTAAGACAGGAGAAACAAAAGCAAAAATAAACTATTGGGTCTACATCAAAATAAAAAGCTTTTACACAGCAAAGGAACCCATCAACAAACAAAAAGAAACCTACTGAATGGAAGAAGATATTTGCAAATGATATATCTGATAAGCGGTTAATATCCAGAATATATGAAGAACTTATACAACTTAACACCAAAAAACTAAATAATCCAGTTAAAAATGGACAGAGGACCTAAATAGACATTTTTCCAAAGAAGACATACAGATGACCTGTATAACATGATAAGATGCTCAATAGGAAAATGCAAATCGAAACCACAATGAGATACCACCTTACATGTGTCAGATTAGCTAAAAATAAAAAAGACAGGAAATAACAAGTGTTGGTAAGGATGTGAAGAAGAAGATACCCTTGTGTGCTGTTGGTGACAATGTGAATTTGTAGAGCCACTGTGGAAAACAATATGGAGTTTCCTTAAGAAATGAAACATAGGGGCGCCTGGGTGGCTCAATGGGCTAAAGCCTCTGCCTTCGGCTCAGGTTATGATCCCAGGGTCCTGGGATTAAGCCCCATGTCGGGCTCTCTGCTCAGCAGGAAGCCTGCTTCCCTTCCTCTCTCTCTGCCTGCCTCTTTGCCTGCTTGTGATCTCTGTCTGTCAAATAAATAAATAAATAAAATCTTCAAAAAAATTAAAAAAAAAAGAAATGAAAAATAAAAATACTAATTATTTTTATTTTAATTTATATATTATTATATAATTATATAATATATGTTATGTTATTTATTATTTTTATTATTAATTTTCCTATTATTATATTTGTGGCCATTTACCCTTAGAAAATGAAAACACTTCAGAAAGGTGTATGCTCCCCTATTTTTTTTTTTGAAGATTTTTTTTTTTTAAGATTTTATTTATTTATTTGTCAGAGAGAGCGAGCACAGGCAGAGTGGCAGGCAGAGGCAGAGGGAGAAGGAGGCCCCCTGCCGAGCAAGGAGCCCGATGTGGGACTCGATCCCAGGACGCTGGGATCATGACCTGAGCCGAAGGCAGCTGCTTAACCAACGGAGCCACCCAGGCGTCCCTATTTTTTTTTTTTAAGGATTTTATTTATTTATTTGACAGACAGAGATCACAAGTAGGCAGAGAGGCAGGTAGGGAGAGAGGAGGAAGCAGGCTCCCTGCTGAGCAGAGAGTCTGATGCGGGGCTCCATCCCAGGACCCTGGGACCATGACCTGAGCCGAAGGCAGAGGCTTTAACCCACTGAGCCACCCAGGCGCCCCAATGCTCCCCTATTTTTATTGTACTATTATTTACAATAGCTATGATGTGGAAGCAACTTAAGTGTCCATTGATAGATGAATAGATAAGGAAGATGTAGTGTGTATGCATGTGTGTGAGAGTATGTATATGCGTGCACACACCAGAATATTATGCGGCCATAAAAAAGAATGAGATTGTGTCATTTGCAACAGCATGGATGGATCTAGAGGATGTCATTCCACGTGAATTAAGTCAGACTGAGAAAGATGAATACCATATGATTTCACTCATGTGGAATTAACAAAAAAAAGCAATGAATAAACAAACAAAAAGCAGAATCAGACCTATAACTAGAACAAACTAATGATTGTCAAAGGATAAGGTAATGAGGATTGGGCAAATTGGATGAAGAGGGATAGGAGATACAGGTCTCCAGTTATGGAGTGAATAAGTCACAGGAATAAAAAGCACAGTATAGGGAACATAGTCAATGGTAATGTAATAGTGTGGTGTGACAGATGGTAGCTACACTTGGTACCATGATGTACGGTATTTCTCCATAGAAGTAGAATCACTGTGTTGTATACTTGAAATGAATGTAACATTGTGTGTCAACTATCCTCAAATAAGAAAAGAGATTATTCAGGATATACATTTAGGTGTAAAAAATCTAGAATGTTTACTTTTACCAAATAAAGGCTACTTTTTTCTGAAGACCGAGTGACACTCCCTCCAGTATTGTATGAGAGCTCTGTAGCCCCATACCCTCATGATGGCTGACTTTCTCACTTTTCCATTTTTGATAATTGGGTAAATTGACATATTTTCTCTGTTGTGATTTTGTATGATTGCTCATGAGTTTGAGCATGTTTTCACAGGCTTATTGGCCATTTCACTTCCTCTTCCATCTTAGATTAAGCTAAATCTTGTATGGGGAAGTTAACTAGGTCTTACCAATTCATGTTTATCTCCTCCTAAAATTAAAAATATTTTTGACTTCAAGTCATGGTGATGCTAGAGTTCAAACTTGAGTACAATCTTTTCATTTATTATTTTTTTTCTTCTTTGTTGTATTGTCTAAAATTTCCAGTATGATGTTGAATAGATGTGGTATCCTTATCTTGGTTCAGATTTTAAAGGGAGTGACTTTAATATTTCACCATTGAATAGAGTGTTTATTGTCCTTTTGTGTTTGTAGATACCCTTTATCAATTGTGGAAGTCCCCTTCTATTCCTAGTTTGCTAATTTTTACCATGAATGGTTATTGACTTTACTTAAACACACTTTATACATCCATCAAGATTATGTTATTTTTCTTTAATCTTAACCTGCTAATTTTTAAAAAGTTTTCATTTAAATTCCAGTTAGTTAACATACAGTGTAATATTAGTTTCGACATCTATACATCACCCAGTGCTCATCCTTAATCCCCATCATTTATTTCACCCATCCCCCCTTAATCTGCTAATGTTAATAACAAGAATCATAAATAGAGCTTCTACCATAGTAACCTTGCATTCTAAAATAAATTTATCTTGTTGATAATTTTTACATTGCTAGATCCAGTTTGCTGACATTTCATTTTGGATTTTACATCTTTGTTGTCAGTGAGATTGGCCTGTAAATTTTCTTTGTTATACTGTTCCTGTCACGTGTTGGTAACAAGGTTAGACTAACTTCATAATAAAATGAGTTGCAGGATCTTCCCCTTTCTTTGCATATGTTTAGATATGTATTCTGTGAATGTTTGATAAAATGTGTCCATGAATCTGCCTGGACCTTGGATTTACTTTGAGGGAAGAGTTTAACTACTGATATGATTTTTTTAATGGTTATAAATTCATTCAGACTTTCTATTTTGAGTCAGTTTACTGTATATTTTTTCTAGCTATATGCTTATTTTTCAAATTTATTGGCATACATTTGTTCATGTTCTTTCATTATCTTTTAAAATTTCTGCTCTCTGTAGCTTCAGGAACCCCTATCCCCTTTTTTAAAGATTTAATTATGTATTTTAGTAGGGGAGGGGCTGAGTGACAGAGAGTCCCAAGCAGACTCCACTCTGAGCGCAGAGCCCAGCTTGGGGCTGGATCCCACAACCCTGAGATCATGACCTGAGCTGAAGCCAAGAGTCAGACACTTAACTGACTACACCACCCAGGTGCCCTGAGACCCCTTTCTTATTCTTGATACTGATTACTTGTGTTAACTTTCTTATTTTGACCCTTTAGATTTCACTGTTTGTGTGTATACTTCTGTGGGTTTTGACAAATGTGTAATGTTAAGCATGTATCATCTTACCAGCATTGCCCATATTTTATTCATGCTTTTTAATGAATCTATTTTTGGCTTTGGTGAGCTTCTGGGTTTATTTTATTATATTTATTCTACTGTAACCTTTTATGTTGACACATTTTTCAGACTTTTAAAAAATTTAATGGTATAATTTCCTTCTAAGGAATTGTGTTCCACAAATTTTGACAAATGCCTTTTATATTAGTGTTCAATATTAGATATTTTAAAATTTCCATTATGATTTCATCCTTCTCTCAGAATTACTTGGAAATGAATCCCTAAATTTCCAAATGTCTAGACAAAATTTATCCCTTTTTGTTATTGAAGTCTTAATTAATTAACTTGTGGCAAGAGAATGTGGTTATGATGCTATCAGTTCTCCAAAATTTGTTGAGACTTGCTTTTTCGCTTCTTAAATAGCATCAGATTTTGTAAATGTTTTATGTGGACTTGAGGAGAATGTGAACAGGTATAAGGTTCCTTATATATGGCTAGTAAGTCAAGCTTCTTGTGTTTGAAACACTTATCTACTTACTAATATTTTTGTTTTCTTGATGTATCAATAGCTGAGAGGGATTTGTTGACATTTTCCACTATAATGGTAGGTTTATACATTTTCCCCTGTAGTTTTATGAATTTTTACTTTATATGTTCTAAGGCTATTTTTGTTAGTTTGGTTTTCTTGCACTTGGTTTTTTTTTCTTTTTCTTTCTTTCTTTCTTTTTTTTTTTTTAAATTTAAGCTTTTTTAAATTTAAACATATAATGTAACCCCACCACCCTCTCCCAACCCTTCTCCCCCCCACCCCCCTCAGTTTGTTTTATGACATTAAGAGTCTCTTTTGGTTTGTCTCCCTCCCCATCCCATCTTGTTTCATTTTTTCTTTTCCTACCACCTTAACCCCCACCCCCACTGCATCTCCACTTCCTCATATCAGGGAGATCATGTGGTAGTTGTCTTTCTCCAGTTGACTTATTTCGCTAATCATAATACGCTCTAGTTCCATCCATGTCGTCACAAATGGTAAGATTTCATTTCTTTTGATGGCTGCATAGTATTCCATCGTATATATATACCACCTCTTCTTTATCCATTCATCTGTTGATGGACATCTAGGTTCTTTCCATAACTTGGCTATTGTGGACATTGCTGCTATAAAGATTCGGGTACACGTGCCCCTTCGGATCACTACGTTTGTATCTTTAGGGTAAATACCCAGTAATGCAATTGCTGGGTCATAAGGTAGCTCTATTTTCAATTTTTTGAGGAACCTCCATGCTGTTTTCCAGAGTGGTTGCACCAGCTTGCATTCCCACCAACAGTGTAGGAGGGTTCCCCTTTCTCCACATCCTCGCCAGCATCTGTCATTTCCTGACTTGTTCATTTTAGCCATTCTGACTGGTGTGAGGTGGTATCTCATTGTGGTTTTGATTTGTATTTCCCTGATGCCCAGTGATGTGGAGCACTTTTTCATGTGTCTGTTGGCCATCTGGACCTTCTGACTTTTTAATTGCAGTCATTATATTTTTTCATACCTGCAATTTGATTTTGAAAACAATCTTTCTGGCTGATTTTTTGATTACCTTTTGTTGCTTGCCAATTTTTGTAATTCCACATGGCTATGGTACAGACTGTGTATAACAATGCCAGGATCAGAAGTACTTGGGAATTCTTTATGAATTCTCATGTTGCTGCTTCCTTAAATATTTGATCATCTTTGATTATGAGCTCATACCTTTTTTAATAGACTTTATTTTTATAGAAAAATTGTACACCCAGTGCAGCAAATTCCTGTATACTCTCCCCATTTTCATATTATCAACATCTTGCATTAATATGGTGCATTTGTTACAATCGATAAGCCAATATTGATACATTACTATTAACTAAAGTCCATAATTTACTTTAGTTTTCATTATTTGTGTTGTACAATTCTCTGGGTTTTGTATAAGTCACGTGCAGTACCATACAGCATAGTTTCACTGCCCTAAAAATCCTCTGTGCTCCGCCTCTGTCCTTCCTTTGTGAACCCTGAGTCCTGGCAACTGTTAGTCTTTTTACTGTCTGTATAGTTTTGCCTTCTCCAGAATGTATGCTTTAATGTTTATATAATTTTTGCAGACTGGCTTCTTTCATCTTGCAATACACATTTTAGGTTCTTGTATGTCCTTTTGTCACTTGCTAACTCCTTTCTTTTTATCACTGAATAACACCCCATTGTTAGATGTACAATAGTTTATCTATTCACCTGTGGAAGGACATCTTTGTTGCTTCCAGTTTGGGCCCATTATGAATAATGCTGCTATAAATATTCAACTGTTGGTTTTGGACTCTTATGTTTTTTGACTTAGGATGTGGGGTTGAAATTGGGCATGTTTTCCTTCCTAGTACTTGTGATGACCTTGGCCTATTGCCAGGGGTCACTGCTAGCCTGAGACCATGACGCTTTCTTCTCCTCTGTCTGAAGGCAGGAGTCTCAGGTTTAGCTCTCTGAATTTGACACTAGATTAGAACAGATTTCATCTCTGAGTTGCTAGTACTGGCATTTAGCTTCAGAAAACCTTATCACATTGCCTTGAAGCTTAGAGTTCTAATTTGGTTTCAGCTTACCTTTTTTTTTTTTTTTAATTTGTTTTAATTTTGTTAGATGGAAGGTGGGGTTTTGGAGTCCTCCTTTGTTTTCTTTGAGCCCAGAAATGTACTTAAGATAGGTTCTTTATCTAGGATGTAGCTGCTTTGTAATAGGAGGGCCATTTGCACTTTTAAGTTTGCCACTCTTTGCAGGGGTCTATGGGAATGTGTTTACTTAGATATTTATTAATTTTAAAAAGTATGATGAACTTTGATTCTTTGTAACTTTATATGTGTAATTCTTCTGAGCATTATGTTTAATCCAGAGAAAATTTCATTTGCTTCTGTGAGGCACTTTGGGTTCCTATATTTTTTGTAACTGTCTTAAACAATATTTTTGGCTTGGGACCTTTGAGGCCTCTATATTAGTGGGAATTCTAGTCCCAAATATTAAGTGAAAGTGGTCTTGTCCTATGGGCACTCAGGAGAATTCTTCTCCCTTTTTTTGGCTTTGACCAAGTTAAGGCTAAGCTGGGTAGCCCTTTGTTCTTCTTTGGGCCACATCTTTTTCTGGGCATCTCTTCTAAGGATTCCTGGGTCTTGGGCAGAGTCTCTAATCAGCACTCTGTCTTGCTTGGGACCTAGGCTTTGTTTTCTTTCCATTGTGTGTGTGGGACATACTCAGACTCAGTATCCACGTTATCAGATATGGACGGATGCCCTCCAGGTTGGTCCTGCTTGAATCTAGTGCTTGACTACTGCTTGGAAATTTTGGTGAATCCTGGTGAATCTTTATGTTTCTGGCCTCTATTTACTTCTTTTTCTTTACTAAAAAATGATTTTTTTAACTAAAAAGGAACATTTGGAAGATTTTATCTATCACTCTTAGATGCTATATACTTGGAGGGGTTTCTCTGCAATTCAATTTTGCCATATTTGACAGTTCTTAAGTTTTCTTTAAACTCTTAGAAACTTGGGGCACCTGGGTGGCTCAGTTGGTTAAGCATCTGCCTTTGGTTCAGGTGATGATCCCAGGACCCTGGTTGCTCAGTGGGGAGTCTGCTTCTCTCTCTGCCCCTACCCACTGTTCTCTCATTCTCTCTCTCTCTGGCAAAAATAAATAGATAAAATCTTAAAAAGAATAAACTCTTAGAGACTCTTTCTTATTTTGAGCCCATATATTTATCCTTTTAATGTCTGTTTACTGATGCTAGGTTTGAGGCAATGTAGACCAGAGCTAAACCACCTCTATTTGATTGCTGTGTGTCTCTCTAGAGCAAAATCCTTCTTTTGAACATTCTGAGTAAAGTATGATTTTGGTTTCCTTACCACCATGCCTGTGTAAGGCTTTGTACACACCTGAACTTCTCACTTCCCTTCCTATTCCCTTTTGATACCTGTAATCAGATCTAATGTGCAAGATATGGCTCTTGCCCTCAAAGAATGAACACGTAGAAAACAATATGCCAGAATGTCTAATGAAATACTGAGTTGTGGTGAGACAAGGGAGGAGTCGATGTGGGCTGGAGCACTTGGAGAAGGCTTCACTATTCTGAAGGGTCAGGAGGATTCAGTTAGCTAATCTATTCAAGAATAATAAAAAGAGAATTGGAGTCCAGCAAGAAGACGTAATTTGTATTTGAAGTATCCGGAAATTGGGAGCCTCTGAAAATTCTTGGGTTGAGAGGTGAGTATACTATCTTAGAAAATGTAGTCTGGCAGATCAAGAGATTAAAGGTGGGGACCAACTAGGAGCCTCTTGCTTAAACGGCGGTGTGAGGTTATGCATGCATGGACTAGGGTGGCAGCCGTAGAAATATACACAAATGGGTAGGTTGGGAGGCCAGGAGAATGGTCCACTTATAATAGCTTAATATAAAGAGAAAAAAGTGAGAAGCTACAAAGTTGCTAACTTGTACACGGCCAAGTAATCTATGGTTTGCCATGAATCAACTGCCATAGTGATAGTGACAATGTATTGTGAACAGGATGAAATCTGTTACAATGTCAATGCCAACAGCCAGTAGTGGGCAGCAGCCCTCCAGCAGTCCAGTATGGATAATAATCCTTTGTTGTTTAGGAAATCTTTACAAAGGCTCTAAACACCGAGTAATTAGCATTGCTTTAAAACAGATCATAATGGTCTAACTTTGTGCCTGCTTAGATATCAGAAGACCAGATAACATTAATGTGATTTTTACAAATGTGACTCTTCATCTTAGTAATAAACATTTTTTTCCTATAAGATAAGGTTTTTGTTTTGTTTTGTTTTGTTTTGTTTTCTTTACTCAGTGGTCTGTTCTCTTTACTCTGGGCATAAATGGGAATGGACAATCTATTTACTAAGACTAACGATCTCACCATATGATCCAAAATTGTCCTATTACTATAGTTGATCATATATACATATATACATATATATATACGTGTGTGTGTGTGTGTGTGTGTGTGTGTGTGTATGTATGGAGGAGGATGGGATGGATTTGGTCATCTGGTAAGCCCATTGCCTCCCTACCATCTATGAGCCTTACTATCTGTTGTATATGATAATATTTTCTTTTATTAAACTTACTTTCCAGGGCATTAAAAAACTATACCGCCCTTGTTGAAACATTAAAGGCTAGAGTATAACATGTTGACAATATCTGTGGTATTTTTTTTTAAAGATTTATTTATTTATTTATTTGACAGACAGAGATCACAAGTAGACAGAGAGGCAGGGAGAGAGAGAGAGGAAGGGAAACAGGCTCCCTGCCGAGCAGAGAGCCCGATGCGGGGCTCGATCCCAGGACCCTGGGATCATGACCTGAGCCGAAGGCAGAGGCTTTAACCCACTGAGCCACCTAGGCGCCCCTATCTGTGGTATTATTAATTCATCACATTCAAATAGGTGTTGAATTCTAACTATAGGAAGGAAGGATTAACTCAGAAAACCATATCCAAACGGGCTAAATCAGGATTGCCCTTCATGTTCATCCACGTCTTCATTAAGGGCTGAGAAGCAGGTCACTTGGGCATCATCATGCTCCTAAGAGAAGTTCCCACTCATGTTATTTATTCTGGTTGTTAATTTTTCTTCACAACAGTGGTGCTTCTGTATCACTAGGTCTATATCTCTGTATTTATTTACCCACCTGTATTTGCCTGCTTCTTTTTAGAAAGCTTACTGAATATGTCACTGATCTAGAGTCTAATGTTTAAGCGGTCTATCTAGTTTTTACCTCAGGGACTATTTTTACTTATTTATTTATTTTCATTTTCAGGGTTTCTGCTTGGTTCTTTTCCACACGCATGCATTCTAGATTCATATCTGCCCACTCAGCTTCACTTCCTTGTTGTTGTTGGTGGTGGTGTTGTTTTCATGGATTTGCAATGTAAGGAACAGAATTAACTGAAAATGTCCCTGGGGGCTCACTCTGCATTGTGCAGACAGTAAGCTGGCTGGACTCTTTGTGGGGGTCAACATGGGGAGTATGGGAGGCAGTGTCTTCTCTTCTGAGAGGCTCTACACCAGGTTGGCTTCTGATGGAATCTGTGGCTTCCACTTGTCAGCAGGAGCTGTCCAATTTCTGTGGGCTCCCTAGGTATGTCCCTGATAAATTCCTATAAACGATGGGCACCTGAATCCACAGCCTAGTGCCCAAGAAGTTTGTGTGTACCTTTGTTGGTAGGTTGTTCTCACACTTGCCCCATCAGAAGTGACTACAAGGTGGGGATAGTAGCAGTTACTCAGAAATCTAGACCCATACTGGTGTTTGGCAGAGCACCCAGCACCTACTGTGGAAGGACGGAAGGATGGGGAGCACTTGCCTTCTCTTGCTGGCGCTTGGCTTGTAGTTTCTGCCTTTCCTAATGAACCTATCCTTGATCTATGCTAAGTGGTGCTGTGGAGTCAGCCTGAGCGTGTGGCAACCATAGAGGGGGGGCACGTGGCGTGAGAGACGTTATTCCTCATTTTATCTCTGATTATTTTAGCCAAACTTATAACTCCTTGAAGATTTCTTGACTGTTTGCATTTCACTGGGAATGATATACTCTCATTATTGAGGTTTCTTGTTGTCTTAGCATTAACTTTCCTCATTGGCATTTGGATTTTATGCAGATTTATTTTGATGAGAGAATGAATTTAATCCCTTCCTTTCTTCTCTCCCTCCATTTCTTTGCTTCCCTCCATTGCCTTTTCTCTATATCTCTCAAGATGCACCTTCCTTGTCTCATGATTTTTGTTAGCTCAATATGCTATTATTCTTTTAAAAAATGTTTTAAATTTTTAAAAAAATTTTTTTGAGAGAGAGAGTGTGAGAGTAGGGAGGAAGGGGCAGAGAGAGAGAGAATTTTAAGCAGGTTCCCTGCGCAGCGGGGAGCCTGATGTAGGCTTGATCCCATGACCCTGAGATCATGACCTGAGCCAAAATCAAGAGTTAGACACTTAACTGACTGAGCCACCCAGGCACCCCATGCTATTTTTCTTTAAAAGCAAAAACTGGTTTCCACTCTTTGCCTACCACTTCTGATCTTTTTCCTTTGATAAAGCAAGCAACCAAGAAGGCAGATCCCTCTAGAAGGATATCTGCAAAGAAAACTGCTTTTCTAAGTGTTAGTACTTTGATTCTGCACAGCAAGGAAAATAGTTCTACATAAACTTTGTTTCTTTAGCAAAACTTATGATTGACTAACTCTTGACAAGAGCAGCTGGTAGAATGTCTAAGCTTCATGGCTTGGTTTAGATGGAATCCATATGCTTTAGGCAGAACCTTCCTACATGACTTGATCAGTGAGGAACACTGTGGTCATTGCATGAAGAATTTTTATCCATTAATTTTGGAGCATGCTTTCCTGAATTTTCCTTTTCTGAAATTTATTTTCTTATCTCCATTTAAAAAAAATTTTTTGCCTCAGACTTCATTGTATACTTACTTCATTTGTTTATATAATGTCACATATACCTGTCCTTTGCCTCTGAGCAAACGCTGCAGGAGGTGATTGCTATAGATGAGTGTCACAAAAATAAGCCCTTTCACAAGACATACTTCCGAAAACAAATTTTTGGTGTTGAGCCAAATTCTACCTTTACACATCCTCATTCTATTTGGTTGTCATACAAATTCTTAAATGTAATGCTTGTATCTCCTGAATTTGTTTCTTTAAATTACTTCCACTGTAATAATCTTTTCCCTTCTTGTCCTTTGGGCTTCCATTTAAAACTAATGCTGTTTTAATATAAACTTAGTATTTCTCTTCTTGTTTTCAAGAATAGTTACTGTCTCACTAACTTTTTTTTTTCACTTTGCCATTTGTTCTCAACCTAATGTAAATTGTTAGTGAGGATTCTAAGTTCCTATCATGGTTTCTTTTCCTCAGCAGGTGGCTTATAAGAAATTCTAGAAGTTGATTCAGTTACATCAGAGTGTGCAGATATTGTTAGACCAGGCGTCAACATTTCTGTAGTGACTGCTTGCTAAAGAGGGAGTCTGAAAGAAGGTGCTGATGGCTTTCTCTTACATTCTGTATGGACAGCCCCCTTCTCACAACTGTCTCAGAGAGTATTGTGATATGATTGTGAGTGGGGAAGCTTCTTTTGCCTAACATGTTGGGTAGCAGACATAGTCTCTAAGGGCTCTATTATATTGCTTTTTTCATTTCCTGTACGGTGCTTTGTTATTCTGTGTCACCCTGCTGACTAGAGGCTTGCCTATCCTTTCTATGTTTTATTTTTTTTTTAAGATTTTATTTATTTATTTGACAGAGAGAGAGATCACAAGTAGGCAGATAGGCAGGCAGAGAGAGAGGGGGAAACAGGCTCCCCGCTGAGTAGAGAGCCCGATGTGGGGCTCCATCCCAGGACCCTGAGATCATGACCTGAGCTGAAGGCAGCGGCTTAAACCACTGAGCCAGCCAGGTGCCCCCCCCACCTTTTTTTAAAAAAAGATTTTCTATGTTTTATATAATACTGGTGAGGATTACATAAAAAGTGTTATATATTATATAAATAAAATATTATAAAAAGTATTAGATGTTGCTGTACTATAAGGGGTTCCTGGTGCATTTTTATTTGAGTTTACATCGAACATACCTATCATCAATATATTTCTGTTTTCCTATTATCCCTCTAATGCAATCTAGTGACACACACCCTTTTTTGGTACCTTATTTATCAGCGATATAGATGGCTGAGGAGATTTGGGATGTTTTCTAGGACATCTGGTTAAACATCATCAAATACTAATTAAAATGATGTCAAGTGAGTCAGAAAATACCAATATTATATTTGTCTTGGGACAAAGAGAAAGGAAAACAAGTTTGGGGTCAGGTTAGGAATATGTTTTTACCCTCTAGAAAGGAAAGTCTTTGGGCTTGAGCTGAGGGAATTGTGAGGGAAGTTAATCGTTGGTAATGGTGGATACCACCTCTTCTGCCCAGTGTGGATCTTGGGCCAAGTCTTCAAGCAGGCTTAGATGCCATCTGGGAAGCAGAAACTGTCAACCATGACCCTATAGTTGTCCAAATTAGCTTTATGTGCAAGGTCAGATAAGTAGATCTAGGGTGACTTTAGGGTTCTGCGACCCTCTAGGTATCTTCCTACATGACTGGTATGTGATGTTACTCTTAGATGGGAGAGAAAAAAAATATATCATTCCACAGTGAGGTTATCATTCAGTTGTCTGAAGGAGGTGACATTTGTTATGAAGAGCTTCAACTAAATTATAATCTGATTGGGGAATCAAATATAAAAGACTGATTATTGGATTTTCTTCCATGTTTTGGAAGAAGGTGGGAAGGGAAACATCCTCCTGAGGTTGGGAGGATGGTGGTTAATAAGTGATGCCACTAACGGAGTTAAATAATGGTTACAGGAAGAAAAGGCAAGGGACAGAGATGGGGAGCAGAATGCCTTGCAG